>VZSC01012403.1:15171-62299 GCA_013398225.1 Steatornis caripensis | reverse complement strand
AACATTTGACTTGTTAGATGGAAAAAAGCTTGGAGAATGGGCAGGGAGGAAAAGAGAGTGAAGTGCACTGTCTTGGTTAAAGCACTCGGTAGTGCTGCAGGGAGCTGGGATGGAAAGGGAAGGAGAGAAGCCAGCTCCAGCCACGTTCCCGCAGCAGCGAGGTGCTTTTCCACAACTTAATGCAAAGCAAGTTCAATACTTCATAGCTGCTTCCAAGTTTGCAGCAGGGCCACTTCTGGCCATTTGCATGACAGCTTGCTCCCATATAAATGCAGAACAAAACACCTATTGATTTAATGCAGTGGAGATTTCATTCCGGGTAAGTAGATGCTATGTAAACACAGATATAAGAACTTCCTGGAGTGAGACACTCGACAGAAATGTTCAAAAGTATACCTTCATGATGACCCGGGCTGGTTTGGCAGGAGGCAAGTGGGTGTATTTCCCAAATCTCCAACTTGACATGTGCTGATGCCTGCAAAACCTCCATATAAATACACAAACAGATCCACTGCCCGTACAACTGATTTGCATGGGCAGTTCTTGCATTTCTTTGAGCAATCACCCAGACTTGCTGACATCTCCCCATGTTCACATTTATCTGTTTGGACCGTTGGTCTGTGGTGGTCAGAATTTGTAAGCCGTTTACAGCGTGGTAGCAGATGAGGTGAATAACAGTTTTTTCTGATATTTAAATTCAGTGGTATCTGTGGTACCGATGGTAAACAAATCATGTTATTTTTTTGATGCCACTTACCTCAGCTGCAGCTCTTTTCTGATGAGATAGCCACTGGACTAAACATAACTGGGAAAGCTGTATTCTGGCTGTGTGAAACTGTCAACGAGGGCACGAGAAAAGAGTCACCATCTGAGCACAGAATTTGGACTTGTGTGGGTTTTTAGCAATTGGACACCCAACTTGAAGACCTACAAAAATTTTTCATTCATCTGATGAGCAGCAGTTATCTAGTGCAGGGTCAAATTATGTTGGCCCTTCCCGTCCTATTGATTACATTTGGAGTATTCAGCAGCTTAAGTGATAAGAATGGCAAAATTTGGCCCCAGTGTATAATAGTTGATGTTTGAGAATGAATATGCGAGCGTGTGTGTATTACATCCTGCCCAGAGATACACAGTCAGATATGTTATTAAAATGCAGTAGGCATCTTCGCTTTGGCAGATACCCAGGAAGATGTTGTGAGAAATTGTAAAGATGTATAAAATTGATCATTTAGCATGGTTTAATAAAAGTAAGTACATAAGCACTGAAAACTAGAGGCTGGATAAAAAAAAAGTATCATAATCTTTCTTACTAGAACCTGGAAGTCTCTCACTAATGTAATAGAGATCTCTGTAATATAATTTGTATTGCATTTGTGTATTGCATTTCATATTTTTGCATCTATGCCTTTTGTCCTTGTCAGCACAAGCATTCTTGGATTGTTTCCCTTTTTTCTTCTTCTTCTTTTTGTCTAGTAATTTACTGTAATGATTTCAAAAATCAAAACATCTCTAATGACACATCTGTGTTCATCAGAATAAATCCCGAAAGCAAAAGACAGTAATTGTAACTACGTAATCTGTCGGCCTCCTTTTCCTCCCCCCGCCTCTATTGGCAAACTTCTGATGCTTTAACTCCATTTTTTTTCTGTCCTGGCTTGGGTGAACCTTTCTCAATGGAATCAACCACTCTTTTTGCCTAAGAAAGAGGTGGATTAAAACGAAGTTACAGGTTTGAGATGCGGCCCCTCTTTCCTAAAATGTGTCTGTTTTCATTCCCCTTTGTGTCTGCCCATGCAGCCACTTACATTTCAAGCGTGCCTTCTCACCCCCAGACCCATCTGGTCACCACACTGCTCAGGGATGACTAAAGCAGCACACACGAGCTTCATGTGACCATGTTGTCACTTGGGATTCATTTTTTCCCCCTTAGTTCCTCTAAAACATTCCCAGGGGCCGTGGCTTACAAGCCTATTGCTCCCTCTAGAGCCCTTCAGTGCTGTTCTGGAGGACCACTTACATATTATCTGTCATCATGCTAGATGTGAGCTCACTGCTCATTTTGCTTCCAGACTCTGTCAAATAGGATACAGACTGAACGCAGACTTTAAGTTCCTGCATTGCAGTGTAGAACACGGGCACACCACCTCAGATGCTTGGGTCTTGGAGGCTGATCTCCACTTTTTGCTGGTCGAGGAACGATATTGCTGAGCAGGCACTGGTGGGCAGTACTATGCTTTGTGCTTCCTCTTAAGTTCTTGTGGCTTTGCATAGCATCAGGGGATCTCATGAGCAATCCTGTAAAGTCATGAGCTGGGGACAAACCCGCAGTGACTCTTGAGGGCACTGTTGATAGTACAGTTTCTAGCAAACCTATCATCAGAGTCTCTAGGTATCGTTTCAAAAGTCAGTATTGCATTTTGGCCAGAAATGCTACTGTTTCCATTATTTTTTCTGAAAGGGTTCTGACCTTAATGCTCCTGCAAAAATAAAAATTACCAAGCAATTTTTCCTACCCAGTTTGTGAGGGAAGACTTGATGGAAGCACTGAGTCTTGTGCTCTGCCCTTACACATGTGAGGGTATATTCAACGCCTGTGGGAAGAGTTTCCAAAGACAGAGCCCTGTCCCACATCTGGAGAACTTAATCTTTGTGCTCATGAGGTGCTATGTGCCTAGTATTAGGAGCTGCCAGCGACAGCTACAGAGAGCAACAGCCCCTGAAGTGACTCTCGCACCCCAGCGAGGTACAGCTTGACAGTGACATCACCCTTCAGCCCTTCCACCATCGGCAAAGACTCCCACAATGACACAGTAGTGATTGGCTTCAATGTAATGAGGCATGCATCATAGATCAGAGCTAATTTTTTCATGGTTTTCTGTAGATTTATGGAACTGTCTAAGCCAGAGGGTCCCAGATTTCGATGTTGCCTAATGGAGGGCTACATGTCAGGTTGCTGTGACTGCTGGGATGTCATCAAATTGTCATCACGACTATCTGAGATATCCAAACCAGGCCAGTGTTCCAGAATGCCTTCTTGGGGTGCTTAGTACACAGTCACTGGAGAGGTCAGTCCTTCACTTAGGCTGTCTGACTCAGTTTTGGTGGCATCCACCCCCTTCTGATATAAGCAGAGACACTAAGTGCTCAGTGTAGGTCTTCTACTGATAGTTAGGAGGTCCACTTACTCAGGCATCAGAAATGACGTCGTCTAATACAGGTTCTGATGCTAGGGCATCTGAATATAGCCTCCATTGACTAATCCGGTATTATTTCCACCAGTATAGTCTGCTGCATGTTGTATATGTGTGTGTGCACGTGCTTGTGCATGTGTTATGCAAGTGTATGTTGAAAATAAAAAATTACCTTCTACCTTTGCTGTATCATAATACATAAAAGCAAAGAGAAGAGACATTTATAGTCGTGCTGTCATCCCGAAACAGGTGTATCCATAGAGCATGGATTTCACTAACAATACCTCAAATCTAAATCTGTCTTTGTCAACCAGACACATAAATGATGAGTTACATAGAAGCTATGAATAAAAGTGATAAAACCACTTAATAAGACTAAATGTAAATGAAACAGAATAACCAGAGAAAAAACACAGCCAGAATTATTGGTAAGCAGCAATGAGTGACACGTAGGTTTATGGTTACATAGTCCTGTGGTTAACCAGTATGTGGTTAATGAATAGTCTTCTGTCAACAAGAAGTAAGCTAAGTATCTTCCTGCTTTTGCCAGCTTGTGTCACAACCTTATACAGGCTCTGAGATCTAGTCTGTTCTGAAGAAAATCTTGAAAGTAACTTCACCTCCCTCTTCTTTATTCTGGTATTGTAGACTGGTAATATGGTCACATTTGAGTACATTTCACTATTATTATGACTTTTTTTCTGTGTTCCGTTTCTACCTGGAAAATCTGCAAGAGCCTTCTAAAGAAATAAGTTGACTATGTATTCTAGCAAAACAGCAGGAGCACCTTACCTGAATCATCAGCAGTTCTAAACCCCCACCCCCAAAAAACAAACAAACAGAAAGCAAAATGGAAATCCTGCAGATTAGTAAAGAGAATAATGTATATTTTCAAAGTATTTTTCAGCCTTAGTGATCTAGGTGTTGTATATAACAATATAGGAAACTATTTTTGGAAAGAAGGAAGATCTACAGATGCCTCTGATATTTGTTAAGTCTAATGCTGAGTTTTTTTGAAGGAAGTTTTTTGAACTTTATTACTGATGCCTCATAGAAAGGTCTATTGTGCTGGTAGAGAAAGAGTGGCAAAGCTATCAAGCTTTGTCATGCAATTTCGTATTTAAAGAATGTCAAGAACACAGCGATCCTTGGTCTGGGTAGATGTAGGGCCCAAGAGTTGAGGGCCAAAAGCTCCGAGACAGGGATCTAAAATCACTTTTGCTTCTGTTGCAATTCTGTCGATCTCAGGGACTGCTGTCTAGTGAGGATGTGGAGGTGGGAAGACACTGGCCTGGGATTTGCAAGGCTTGTGTTTCAGCTTCTGTTTTGTCAGGGCTGTGACTCAGGATTATAGTCGGGTTTAGTTGCAGCAGTCAAAGTGGTTAGCACCGCCGGCCGCAGGCTTCCTGTGAGATCTTGGCCAAGACACTTTATCTCCCCACAGTTCCTCATCCGTAGAGTGGGGAGAATACCTCCCTAATACACAGGGATGCGATGAGGACAGTTTCCAGTAACAGCTATGTGTGTGCTTGCCATGATGTTGATGCAGACCATTAGCACCAAAGTAGGAACTGCATTAAGAGAAGTATTGAGTTGCAAGTGAATGTGCATAGGGAGCAGGGGAATATTGCTGCTAGAGGCAGACATTCATATTTACATTTATATTTAAATTTATATTTATTTATACAGTTAAACGAAGCAAACAATAAAAATGTGAAGTCTTAGAAGGGAAAAAATTCAGCACTCAGGAGGGCTGGAGCCAAGTGGTAAAATGAAGCAGGCAGGTCTTTATGGGAAAGCTCATGCAGTATGTGCCCGAAGGAGGAGAACCTCAATTTTCTTACAACAGTTCCTGGTTATCTAACTTGAGGTGATGTCCCTAGATGTCTCTTACTGATAACAAAGATTCCTGTCAGTATCTGAGGCCTCCATGATGCTGAGATAACTATGCTAAACCTGCTGACAGGCAATGTTTTTATTGTTGTCCAGGCCAAAGCCATAATGAATGCATATACGAGGTCTTATCAAAGATGCAGAACTTTACTTTTGTAATTTGAAAAAATGCCTGAAGTAAATGCTGGCATTGGTCAAAATCAAATCCAGGGGTAGCAGTATCTGAAGGCATTGCAGTCACAGGAGGATACAAAACCCTCCCCAGCAGCCATCAAAATGTGTACTTTTCCCAACACAGAGTCATGGCATGCATACAACAATTTTGAAAAGGCCTTCACAGTTTTCTTAATGAATAATAGAGAAACTAAACATAATGCTCTGATACGTCTTCATAAAATGTGGACAAGCTGTAGGGATTTGTTTTTTCCATTCCCTCGTTTCCTGACATTGCAGTAACAGATTATTTTTAAAGGGTTCTGGTTGGCAATATAGAATTGATCTAATGCTAGCTTTTACAACAAAGTGTGGGATTTTATGATCTGCCATGGGGATCTGAGCACCCAGTTCTCTTTAATTTTAACAAGTGCTGTTGATCAGATTCCCGTGGCAGTTTTGGACTACTCAGCCACAATTTTTAAACCTCTCTGAACTAACACCCTTTAGAAAATACAGATAACATACCAGCAGTCGTGTAGATCAGATAAACTCTAACTCTTAGGGGTAACCTCCTTTTTTTATAAACAAAGTGTAGATCATTTAAATATAAATTAATTTTTTTTCCTAAAGCTTTGAGCAGTTGCCACAGAGGGAACGCATCCAGCACCAGGCAGTTGTGAGGTTATACACCTCGCTCTCTGGGCACATGCGTATCTTCAGATATGGACAGCCAAAGTGGTTTAGTGCCATTTGATGTGTTCGAGTGCTATCTGAAATGAGGAGTACACCTTTTCTCAACACATATGCTCAGTAACGATTTTTTTCCTGTTGCAGGGAAAAGTTTCACCCTGACTATCACGGTCTTCACAAATCCGCCACAAGTAGCCACATACCACAGAGCCATCAAGATAACAGTGGATGGACCTCGGGAACCCAGAAGTAAGTGAGATAACGGCAGCATTTGCAGAAGACCAAGTTGACAGTTTAGCATAGGGGTTCATCACCAGCCTCACGAAACGCAGCAATATCCAATGCATGTGGAGCAGTGGGTATGTTTTAAGGCCAGGCTGTCCTACGAATGGTTTTAATTATGTGTTCCTGAAGCCTTATTTTTCACGGGTGTCCAGCTGATCGAGAATATGACTTGCGCTGCATTTCTAAAGTATCTACCCAGGGATGACTTAGATCACACCCAAAAGCTGACAGAAGGGATGCCGGTAAAAGGTGGGCAGCGTATAGCTTACCCATCATTCCTTGCTAGTCTTGCCTTTCAGATGTTAAGAGGACTTTAAAGCGTTGGAAACCAATATGTCATCGATCTAACTTTTCAAGCTCAGCCACCCTGCAAAAATAAATAAATACCTGAGAGAGGATATCTGGTTGCTGCCTTGTGGAGTTCACTGTACCTCATGCCGTCGTATAGCTTAGGAGCACCCGTTTGCACAGGCGGCCAATCTTTCCTCTTTTTTTTTCCCCTTAATTTTTAAGAATTAAGTACAAGGAGGAGATGAACGGTTTGATATCTCCAGGGGAATACCTGCACATTTCACACAGGCGGTTGTTTAGTTGGGGCGATGAGGGCGGGCTGCTCTGTCTGCGGGCTGGAGTGAAGTGGGGGTGGAGCAGATCTGCAGGTATAGATACTTCTGCAGCACACGCGCTGCCTGTTACCAGAGGCAATCGTTAACCTCAGTCACTAGCCCGAATGGGGCATTTTCATGTTTTTATCGAAATGCCCTGATATAAATTGAGGTTTGCGGTTAGTTCCTTGCACTCCTCCCGCACGCTTGGCAGAAGTCCTGGCTGTTGCTGAAGTGGAGTTGTCCCAGGAGAAGAGAGCAGCAGGATTCAAACACCCACTAGAGAATGAGACTCGCAGCTCAGGATTGCTTAACTGAGGGGGAGGGAAGAAAAGAAAGGTTTGAATCTTCAGCTAAAATACCTTAGAAGACTCCTGTCTCGCCTGTGCATTTTGTTCTGCAGCCTTCGTTTGTCTGAGTTGCATCATGATGCTGCATGCATCTAGTGGAAAAATCTGACCTATATTTTTTGGATTTGAGGTCAGACTTTAAAACAAATACTGCTGTCAGGGCAAGGCTGCTTATTTAGTTTGTGGTTTTTTTTTTTTTTTTTTTTTTAAATTGTGGTTGAATTGTCCCTGAAAAATATCCTCGATCATCGAGGCAGCTGCGCACATGAAAAAGATGTTTGTATATGCAAGTTCCAGATTTGCATATGGAATTACTTGGGCATGTTCATAGTTTGCAGACAACAAATAAGCTGTAGTTTTTTTGAATATGAGTCAGCTAGAACAGTAAGAAACAAAATCATCCTGCAGGCTTACCTACTGTTTTAAATCAATTCTTCAGTTGGTATAATAGTTAATATTTAATAAGATTCTACATTTTAAAAAGGAAGTAGAGATATAATACATACTGAAGCAACATACGTATCTTCCCCACTCAAATGTATGTAAAAGCTTCCTTGTAAATGATTTCACTTTGTCGTAGGCAAATCAGCTGCATAGTGCAGGAGGCTTGATGTGCGGCATGAGAAGAGGTCAGACTCCCCCCTCGGTAGCAATGCACAGCTCCTTTTATCGCCAAGTCATTTGTGACACAGCATAGAAGGGATTACGCTCCTTTCATTTGTAAGCGGGCTGCAAAGTCCTTCAGTTTGGCTTCTCACCAAGGGTTTCCGAGTCGCAGCGACTGTTGCCATCGTTCTGGTGTCTCCTCGCCTCTTTACGCGTTTCACTGAGACGGATTGGCATGAAGAGATACAACACAGGCTGCAAAGGGGAAAAAAAAGTAGTACTCAGTGCATTCTGCGTTCTGAGACAGTTCTGGTGGGTTTTGGCTACGCGTTTATTTTTCCGTGCTCTTGCTCGGTAGGAGTATCCTATTTTGCATTGGTTCGATTAGATCATTTACGTGCGTAGCCTGTACAAAAACAGATTGCAGGGCTGTTACCTGCGCAAACTCACGTGCGAGATTTGCTGTTAGATGTATCAAAAACGTGCATGCTGTATGCTGAAGGGATTTAAACTGATACCAACCTTCTTGTATTCAGACCGGAATCAAAAGAAAAACTGCTAGATTAGAGTGTTTCTAGTTTCAGTAATCGATATTTGGGAACGTTCATGCTTACAGATCCATAACTCACTTGCTCGCTTGAGCTAAAGGAATTACAGAAATACTGAGATGTATATTCTAAGATGTCTAGACTCAAAAGACATCTGTGGAAGACAGTAACGGGAACAAATTAGATACTGCTGTCTTACAGAGATCTAGAAAAAACATGCTAAAGTCCAAAACCCACTCCGGCAACAGTTTTTTGTTCATTTGCTGTATGTTTGTAACGGTTCTCAAACAGTCTGAATTCTAGCGAGTGCCTGCATTCTCTGTGAAAAATTCTGGAAGGTAAGGGGGAGTTTCTGAGGATGAAGGCCATCTGAGACAAAAGTCAGAACTTCAAATTAGGACTATTTCTAGTGAACTTTACAGGACAAAGCAATACCTTTTTAAAAAACCTTTAAGATTGATTAACTACAGACTCAACAGAAACTTTCTCTTTTGTCTTCAGAGAATGTTGGATCGATAGCAGTTTCTGAGCCAGAATTAGATGGGTTCCCAAAGTGGGTTTTTTTAATGCAAAAGATAGCCTCTTCAGCTAGGCATGCTTGGGAAAAAAACTTCAAAAAGCAATATAAAACAGGATTTGAAGCAATTTTTTGAAAACGGAAGAATACTCAAACCAAAGGCTCAAAAAGCAAATACGCAAAGTACAGGGGATGTCACGATAGGTGATGATAACACAGTCTGTATTATCACACCTTCACTCTGCACAAAGGCCTGCAGACTTTGGGATTTTGCATGTCCCATTGTACATTTGGTCATGGTTGTTATGACGGCCAGGTCTTTGCCTAGCAGCATATCTGCCTATGTAACTACTGGATTTGCGTTTACAACGATGATAATTACTTGTGTGCAGGACTTACACCATTGTCCTTTTTTTGCCATTTAATTTCTGGCTGTGCCTATCCTGATGATACTTCCCATCGAATTGTCATGCCTTCTAGAGAGAGCCAAGATAATTAAGAATCTGGCTCTTCCTCCACTGCTTTCATTATGTATTTTTAAAATCTCTTTTGAACTAGCATTTTCATTGTGCAGCTCTGAATAAATGCTTATTTTCAATTTTTTTATATAAAAAAAAATAATACTGCACTGTTGGGGAGAAAGGCAAGATGACCTAACCCATCATTTTCTTCTCCGACTTCTATGACTCTATGATTCATAAAGCAATTTCTGTTTTTATGAGCGAAGTCCATGGGGAAAATCATTAGTAGTAACCAGATCAAGAGTAATGCTCCTGATGAAAATACTTTTGGTTAGGAAACTTGGTAGAAATAGTATGACTCTTAAATTAAATATTTCCCTTAGGCCATTTGACCTACTGTGTACGTCTGCTGAAAAATTAGGTTTTTCTTCTTTTGACTGCTTCTTTCTGTTTTTCTCATTGAATTGTTTTAACCTACATAGCTCTGAAAAATTCACTAATGGACCAGGTGCCTGAAAATGGCACAAAATGAAAAGGCTACATGGATTTTAACCCCAGTGGGCCTGAGATGTCCGAGGTTAAGCTGGGCATTAAATGTGATTATCCCGTATTGGGTATGTGGTTTTTCCAAATACTTTTTGGCATCTTTATATCAAAGGGCAGGATGCTGAGGAGCGGTGAGAGAGAGAATAATATTGCTAAGCTGGATTTGAGAAGGACCTTAGAAAGCTGCTGGCCCAAGGGGCACCTTTTTAGGAATGGGAATTTCCTTTTGCCTACTGGCAAAGCTAGCCGGAGAAGGGGGATCAAGTACACCTTTGGCCAACCACAGTTAAGAACACCCTCAGAGCCTGATCTGAAGCGGTCCTGTCTCACTTGTAAGGTTCAAGGAAAGCCCATGGCCTGTGGCTGTTTTGAAGGAAATCTTCAAACTCCTCCTTGCCCAGCCTGAGGTCTTTTTTAGGGAAACCCCAAAGGCTGGCGCTTCTTGCAGGAGAGCTGGCAGAGCCTGCGAGGTGTCAGCATCCCCCATCCCATGGCAGAAGTGACGAAGTCTCTGCACATGTCAGACTGGGGAGGGATGATTCCTGTGAGGGTTTCACATCACGTCCAGCCTTTCATGCAAGGAAAAGCCAAACCATCCTCCAAAAAACCTTTTCATGTCAGTGAGCTGAAATAATACTAAATGCCTTCATTTCTTGCTTGCTTTCTGCTGCAAGTGCCTCCATCCGTTGGAAACTAAGACTGACACGTACCAATGAACAGTTTAGAAACCGTGAGAGAATTAATCATAGTGTCATTGGAACAGACCCACCATATAAATGTCAGTGACGGCTTTTCAGATACTTCCATTCACCTGGAGACTTACAGTCCCTAAAAATTACTTAGCAGAAATCGTGTAGAGGAAGAGGCGGTGTTTACAAGTTGATCGTCTATATAACAGAAACCCAGTGGGGGCTCTTTCTTTATTTGCTAGAACTAAGTGCGTGCTTCACAGCACATCACCCTCTCAGCATCACAACCCAGCTTTGCTAATCGCTTTTTAAAAAATCTTGGCTAAGGTACTTGCCCTCGAGAGCTTCCAATCTAAATAGACCATGTACAGACAAAAGAAAGGGATGGGCTGCAAGAGAAGCCGACCATTGTGCACTGCCAGGTCTGTGCCTGTGTGTTTGTGCTCCCGCATCCTATTGTCTGGGTGACACTGATGTGGGTGGACTAGCGCATAAATTATGGGTGCATTCTGGGGACATCTGTAGTCGGCTGGTGCAATGGTTACCTGCAAGCGTGCGGCGGCTGGGGGAAGTTACAAAACATTGCTAGCTCAAATTCACACAGCGTGACTTGACGCGTTGCTGACTCTAAATGGGTATGGGTAGGTAGAGGATGGCTGTTGGTTTCCTTTCTGTGTGGGTCTCATCAAAAAGCAGATGAAGAAGAGCAATTGAATCCATTTAAATAAAACAAGGTGGTATATTACTGCAAGGGCATGCTTGCAGACCGAAGAAGCTGTTTCTGAACAGGCAGGACAGTCCTAGCAGCCCCCAGCAGCCATGCCAGCTCAGCGGTCCGTCAGAGCAGCAAGGGAACAACAGCCTAAATCCTAAAACCATGTCCTGCAGTTGGGCACATCTCCCCCCACTGTGAAAGCTGTGCACACCGCCAGCCCGTTTTTCGTAATGAAAACAAAGAGTGAAAGAGCAGAGAGCAGTTTGTCCCTTTGTGACTCGTGTTTTCTGAAGAAAAGCGAAGAGTGAGGGGGAAATCGGCCTGTTTCCATTACGCACGCACTTTCACACGACCAGCCTGAATTACTCCAGTGATATAGCATTGGGCCTTCTGGCTTAGCGCAGCACCATACAGCACAGGAGCATCACATAGTGCAGGACCGCCTGACACTGGATGTTCAAAGTTTGGCTGCAGAACGGGACCAGAGGTCATGCATCTGGATGCAGTCAGCTCTGCAGAGCATCCACGGGCACCTCTGCAGCTCTCGAGTCCCCCATGTTCCAGAAAGACCCCTCTATGCCCCACATCCTGGCTGCTCAGCAAGCCCCTTCTCCTCTGCGAGGGGATGGTGGAGGAGCCCCCTTGGGGCAGGGGCAGTTCTGCTCTGGGGTTGCCCCCCCGACAGCAGCTGGCAGGGCTGTCAAAGCACCAGCCTGTTGTCTGGGGTCTCAGAGTCCTCTCACCTGGCCACCCTGGGGGCTTTCACTGGCAGCAAGAATCTGAAACAAAGCCCATGCTTTCAAGCATTCAGTTTCAGGCTGAAAACCATGCAGACGTACCAGCAGGCACGCTATCCACGAGCTGAAAAGACCAGTGAAAGCAAGGTGTAGCTGTTGTAACTACCCCAGCGCAACGATCCCTCAGTCCAGGCAAGTTCTGCCTTGTATGGACTTCAACTACTGCTGCTACCCACAGCTCCTGAAACCAGTGCTGGTTGTTCTCTGTTAGATGTGCAAAGGATTACGAAATGTATTTGAACGCTCGGCACTCCCTGGCGTAAGAGTGATAGGGGAGATCCTTTTTGTCCTACTCAATAAATAAGACCTCAGTCCTTGAGGTTTCATGTGTAGGTGCTGCTTTTCCATATGGAAAAGATGGAACAGGATTATTTTCCCTGGCATTTGTCAGTCTTACTGCTAAGTCAGTTAGGAGAGTTGATGTTGGGTGATGTGAGGCAGGGAATTTGTCATTTTAGCTTAATGAAATTGTCAAATTATGTGCAATATGAAATCTTGGGTCAAGACTGCTTTTCTGGGAGTGTGGTAGCTTGTGTATATTTGCTTGCCTCGCTATTTGGCTGGTTTTTTAAAGATACACAGAAGCGTTGACAGGACAAGCTCCTTCCTCGCGTGAAGCAGGTAAACAGGAAACCAGAGCTGCTGCGGTGTGGGCTGGGAACGACGGTAAGCTTGGCCCAGTCCTTTTGAGTCACTTAATTCCACACAGCTCTTTCCCCCCACCCCCACCCCCTGCTCCTTGAATTACTGTGATTTGTAATTTGAGAATAGGTAGGTAGTTATTTTTCACTTCTTTCACTTTTTTCACCTTTGTCAACCTTTTTTTTTTTTTTTGCACTTAATATTGATTAATTTATTGCTTAGCTGTTGAACAGCTACAAAGACTGTGGTGAATATTTTTAAGTGTTTGCCTATATTTGCATGGTGGGATTTTCAAGGGGTATACAGCCTTGGTCTAGCTGTGCTGAAATCAGTGGGCAAGTACTCTGTAACTGTGACAAAAGCAGAATTAGGTGAATGTATATTACTTCTGAAAATGCTTCTTAAGCAGGTAGTAGGTCTGAGTTTCTCCTGTCAACTGCACTTACCTACAAAGAATTTGTAGCTGTTAAGATTGATGAACAAGTCTTTTGCAAGTGTGCATTTTCCATAGAAAAACAAGAAAAGGCTGCATAGATGCTGCTTGTATTGTGTGTGTGTGTGTGTACGTAAAGAAAAGCATTAATACGCAGCACCTTGGCAAGTAGGCTGGCCGTGGGGGATGTGACTATAAGCTGGTCCCCACTGAAGACCCTAGATCACTGACATGCCAAGTAACTTTCCAGTGAAGTTAGTTGGTGGTGCTCTGAATCAAAGATTTCTCACTCTGGTCCTTCATCCGTCATGTTTCTTCAGCAAAGATGGACTTTTGAACGGCAATCATTAAACGTGAGAAAACGAAAGGTTTGAAGCAGCTGCTGGGGCTTTGCATGAGCTGGGGAAGGATGGACTTGTAGTTCAAATCCCATGTTGCACCTGCCTACTGTGGTTTTCAGGGTCTCACATAGCCCCTACCCTTCCTAGAAGGAGGTTAGCTAGCAAAGCTGGCCTGTTGGAGCATTGGTCAGCAATCCTGCTGTCCCCCTCCAGGGCTCACCACCAAATGCCTACCGCACTGCTGGCGGATGAGAAATTTTCCTGCAGGGATGGGCTGGAGGGCAACAGGACTCGATTGCGTACAACCTCTGCAACCCGCTTCCTTCACCCTGCTCTCCACAGTAGGTGGGAGAGGAGACCTTCTCTTCCTCAGGCTCCTAAGGGAGCTGGGAGAAGAGAGGGGGAAACTTTCACCCTGCCTGGAGCGGTCAGACCCTGTTTGCCAAACCAGCTTTTGGCAGTGCAGGACCTTTTCTGAGACCTCTGGTTTTGAGGCGTTGCCTTACTTACGGGTTTACCAAAACAACATGTGCCTACGAGAAAGGCTGGATGAAGCTGTGTGGCACTTTCAGCGAACGGTCCTACTTTCTTCTTGGAATATAACTGGAAGGGATGAAAATCCATCTGCGCCGCAGTCCCTCCCAGCTTCTCCTGCCCTGGATTATCAGAAGGTGCAGCAGTTTCCTCCTTGCAGGCCCATACGAAAACACTGCAGGCTTTTGCTTCATCCTCTGTCACTGGTTGTGAAGAATGCAGAAGGGACTTTTGCTCTGCATCTCCATTTGTGCCCTTGCTCTTTGCTCATCTGCTGCAATTGGGAATTGTAATGAGTAAATGCATTTTCTGTTAGTGTTGATGTTAAATCTTGGTCAGACCGCTCCTATGTCAGCGCTGCGCAGGTCTGTGCAAAGTGTGAGGGAGATCAACGCTTGGGAGAGACCATGCTTGACTCTGCTTCTGAATGGTAAGAGGAGGAGTGGTCTGTTGTATGAGGGCATGATGTGCTTCTTGATAACTGAAACACATCCTAAAGAGAGGGAAGGATGAAAACATCTCCCTTGCCTTCTTTAAGCATGGAATAGATAAGGAACAGCCTGTAAAAATGGGAGGAGACATGAGAAAGAATTTAACCAGCCACAAATGAAAAGCTGGTTGTTTTTTTTTTTTTTTTAATAGGACCTGACCTTTATTCTTCCTTTGCAGAGTGTTGTAGTTTGAGTCCATTAAGTACGACATGCACTGGGCCATCTTCTCAAGGCTGTCCAGTCCAGAATAGCCAGGCTGTGTCGTAACCTTAGCACATAAAGCTGCAGAAAAATTTAGGTGACAGTGTTGATTTAATTATTAAGGATCCTGTTTGTCTGAGTCTGTCTGCCTCTCCTACCTACACCCTGCATTATGGGCTGTTCTTCATTACCTGCTCTACCTATCTTCGCAATCTAGCCGCAAACAGTTTTGGTTGACCACACCACTTCCCTCTTGAAAGTTAATACTGTTTGACTCATTCTGTACTGCTAACACCAAGCCAAAGAAAACAAGCCAAAGAATAACCTGCTTGTATGCAGTTTGGAAACTTCTCAGAGGCCCTGCTTTCAAAATGCTATACAGTAGCTTACTATATCTCTCTGCAGCTGCAAAGAAAATGAGGGAAGCAAAAAATGGTTCAAGAACCTAAAATAAAGACTAGGCAGAACCACATGAAATTTATGAGCTTTCAGTGAACTGCAGTCCTGTGTAGGCACAACGGAGCATTAGTACAGAGGAGGGACTGCTTAGTAAACTACAGATTAAAATAGCCAAACTCATTTCTTTGGGAAAACAGGTATTTTCAATTATTACATGGAAATACCACTCACTGGACTTGGTAAAAGCAAAGGTCTTTAGTTCAAGGGAAGCACGTAGCCTGGCAATACACTTTTTTTGGACAGGAGCAGTTTTTTACAGGTCGTCAAAGTCTGAATGGCCAGTATCCATGGGGAGTACATTTACTTTTGTGTTGCCAAATTCCTATGGTTTACACAAACAGGGAGCCACAGGAGTTGACCTTTAAGTTGCAGGTCCTTTCTTCAACTCTGTCTAAGGCTGAATGGTGGAGACCTTTTACTGTCGAGAGATACTTTGGTGGACTGATGAAATGGGTTTCTGTCTAAGCCATTTCTCTGACCTCTAATACCATGATGTCTGTGCAACTCACTTTCCCATTCGTTTGTCCCCTCGAAGGCACTGCAAAGGTGGCAAATGCTGTCATCCCTCG
Organism: Steatornis caripensis; assembly: GCA_013398225.1. Lineage (NCBI taxonomy): Eukaryota > Metazoa > Chordata > Aves > Caprimulgiformes > Steatornithidae > Steatornis > Steatornis caripensis. The sequence continues at coordinate 46,577 of VZSC01012403.1, read as the reverse complement.
CTTTTCTCACTCAGGCTGGGGGAGGGGCTCCAGGTTCATCCCACTTAGGCTTACATATTTGATTAAGGTGCCTGAATTAGGAGCCCGGTCCCCTGTATTCAGCAGAGAGACAACCTTCTCCCAAGGGCTGCTCGAACGGCGGCTCAGTCCTTGCTGCCTGAGCCTTGTGTTTGTGCAGCTTTTCTTTGGGCAGATGTGCCTTTTTGTGCCTGTATTTTTCTTGGTTGCTTGCGGAGCTCTTGGTTGGCTGGTTGAGTCTCATTCTGCACCTATTCTTTCATACATATCTTCAACTATGATGTCTCAGCCCATGGCTGGAAGGCATTCTTATGGCGGTTTGTACGTGTGGGAAGATGCAAACTACGAAGAAACAAAAGAGGCTTTTGGCAATGTGATGCTTAAGTTGGTAGTCATTCAAACTTTGTCAAGGAGTAGGGATTTTTAAAGTATATACATTGACATGGGGGAAACAGAAAAGAAAGAGAAGCGTATAATTTTGCAGTCTAATTTAACTTTCACAAATAACTTCTTCCCTCCAAACTCCTAATGCTCAGTTCCCTTACTTTTACTTCGCTGTAAATATCTAATTCCTGGTGTGAACCCACGGAATAATTGCACGTTCATGATGGAAAAAGAAAACACACGTATGTCAGATTCATGAGAAGTTTTGGTGAATCCACAACGAGCAAAATAATTGTATTTTAAGTGGAAATAAGTTTGTGCATTGCTATTCCTTAGTACAGCACAGGCTTCACCAGCAGAGCTAGGGGGACAGGAAGCATATTTCCTGCCTCGCAAAAAATTGTCAAGATTGCTTTTTCTGGCTGTGGCACCTGAGGCTAGACATGAGGCTTTTCATATGTTTGTCTGGAGGCAGGGAGAGAGCTGGAGGGACCCATCCTGGAGGAGCCCACGGTCTCGCACTAAGCGTGCTGGCTGGAGCGAGGGAGACCGGCAGCCTCTGCTTGTCCTTCTTCCTAGGGACAATCCCTGCTGGTGCTCTTCCGATGCAGCTGGATAGTGAATCAGTGATGAAAAGGGCTCTCAGCCAGCAATTAGGGCACTCACCTGGAGAATAGGAAACCAAAGTTCTAGTATAAACCAGGGAAGAGGGGCTTGATCTGGACTCTCCCACCTGCTCTTGTTTGTTCCAGGGCAGGACTCCCTCTCATTGCAAATTTTGCTGTACCTATATTGTCTGTTTATGTGGGTTTTTTTTTAAAAAGCACTGATCTAAGAAAGAAGAAGTAAGAAAAAAAACTATTGCCAAAATATTGTTTAGCTGCTGTTAAAGCACGTAAGAAAAAATAATGCAGCTGCTACTCGGGGTGCGCATCATTACAGTACGACGACTAAATCTCCAACAGAGGTGCAGGAAACTACCTGGTGTTTCCTCCAGGCAAAGTGGGGAGTTACAGGAGTACAGGGAACCTTCCGTGTAAATCTTTGTTCACCTTGTTGGTGTCACTGGACACTTGGTCAACACACAGCCAAATTGGATCACCTGGCGGAAAAATTAAATGCTCAACAAAGGATCGTACCTGAAACACCTAGTCTGTCTGCAGTTACTTGGAGTAACAAGCAGATTTTTTCACAGAGACACAAAAAGGCTGAGGTTTGCCAGGGAGGTGATAGGAGAAGTGCATCTGGAAAGGCTTCCCGGTGTCAGTGTGTCTGTGCTTGGCATTGCTCGGCATTCTGCTTCTGAAGGGTGCCTGGATGTCAGCCTGGTCATCGAGTCATATAATATCCAGCCTCATTCACACATTTCCCAGCACCTCGTGCCTACGGTCAGGTCAGGTCTGATGACCAACACTGATTCTGCTGGTAATTACAGGCATGGCACAAAAACATTTAGCATAATATCCTGCCTACCACAATGTTACTTCTGTCTGGAAAGAAGGCTTGCGTTGTACAGTGCTTAAGAAAAACAGCAAAAAAATATAATTGCTGATGAGTCTACTCAAAGCTCTGACTACCATCACCATTATTTTTCCTCACTGCAGCAGTATTTTTAACTGATGAACAAGAAAATATCATATGGTGTGTCTAGTTCCTTTTTTAGGAACTTTTTATATTTTTAACACTGTACAAGAGGTTGGTGAGCTCTGATGCTCTCCTGTACCAATCCTTCTAATGCCAGAGTGCGGTATAAGTCCTTTCCAAGTGATGGAGGCTAGAGAGGAAACCACGCTTCAGTTCATTTTTTTCCCAAGCATGATTTCCTAGAACCCTGTGGGCTGCTATATAACAACAGTTAGTGCCTTACACTAAGCATGTACATACATCTATCCGTGCAGAATCAGATCAGGTCTGTTTGAAAACACAGCAAGAGGTATTGTAGAAAATTCATACTAGTTGCTGTTTCTCCGCAGATAGGAAATCAGGGAAAAAGACTGTGAGAAATATTTTATACCTGGAATATTTGGTACATAGAAAAGTTTTACTGGTTTATGTACTTAAGGTACTTTTCCATTGTTAGCAAAACAATTGCTTTTTTTCAGGCGGGATATCTGATTTTCAAGTATTTGTATTTCCCATTTTGGTAGTATTTTAACTCACTTTTGTTTACAAGAATATATCATTTTTTTGCACTGAAGATAGTGTGCTCACTTCCTAGAATAATGGGAAAGAGTCTATTTTCTTCTCATCCTTCACCACGTATGAAATAATTGGATTTATTTTAGCTCCATTGCACAAAACAGTGTTTACTACTTTATTAACAGAACACAATGAAACATGGCTTATTTTCTACCCCACTAAAACTGGAGCCAAACCAGAACCCTGAACACAAACAGCCCTGAGAAGAGTATATGCTTGGACTGAGCGTGGTCCAACACGGTTCCAAAGCAGCCAGCTTTTGTTAAACCAAAGCATTGGGCCTCATCAGTCACTCCCTACTTCAGCAAAGTCTGGCCAGATGCTGTATTTTCCTGTGTATAACCCACTTTTTGGGTATGAAAAGTCTCAATTTCCACCTGTGAAAAAGGGAAGCAGAGGAAAGAGGGGGAGGTGTTCTGCTCCCCTTGGGGAGAAAGGGTTCCACTTAAACTCCCCTTACGCTATCCCCATGCAAATACAACCTGCTGATTTTGGGCTGAGAACCTGTGGATAATACACATGAAAACTTGAGGCGTTTCTGGCGGGGGGGTCTGCCTCTGGCCGGGATGCTCAGCAGCCGTGAGCCAGTGAGCCTCCGTCAGACACCTGGTCCCCTAAAGCCCAAACCGTTTGTGGGTGTTAGTACCTTCTGCTGCACCAGCTCCAAATAGTCACATTTGTGAGTGAATGACAGCAAGCGGCAGAAGAGTGTGCTCCTCCTGTGGTTTGATTAAAAGAGAAAAAAGAAGTCCATGAATCCTTTCCAGCAGTGTTTGCTTGTAAAACAGTCCCGGGTACCCACAGGAATGTTGGTAGCTTCAGCTGGCAGAATGAGAGTAGCGTTGCCTTACCTTAGCCTCTGCTTTACCTACTTCTCCCCCTCTGAACCTGAAAGACATCTAGTGACACTTTTAAAAACTAGGTTAAAAGGAAGGTAACTGGAGATCTGTTTCTTTTTCTGCACCTGGAGGCAGCCCCGAGTCTCCACAGGACTGCACGTGGTGTGAAACCCGGATTGAGCAACCGTTCCCAATGAGCGCCCGATGTGCACAAGATCAGGGGCTGCCAAGGCGCTTTGTTCTTGACATCTTCCACATCCAGAGCCCCAAACAGATGGCCGTGGGCCAAGCTGAGTGCTCCACGGTCTCTTAAAGTCTATAAAATTGCGTTTCTCTCCCATTAAGAGGGAAAGCGCTTTCGTGTTGCGTTGCTGTAAAAGTATCGGAAGAGCTAATGTTTTCTCTCGTTTCTTCCTTGTTTAATATTCTACATATAAAAAAAAATAAAATTGCCTGACCTTACTGCGAGAGTATTTGAAAGGGATAAAGAAAAAAAATATCCGACCCCCCCCAGACCCTGTGGTTTGGCCTAGCAGGCTGAATGTGCTATTTATTCCAGCATCTCAAACACTGACCCTGCAACCCAAGGCAACCCTTTCCTTTCCTTTGCTAGTACCTGCAAACTGATGCTTGACAAAAAGTATGGGGATATGGGGAGGGGAAGAGGACAGTGGTGCCGTCCTGTGGCAAGCTCTCCGTGAGCTCTGAGCCGAGGTCTTCGTCATTCAACAGCTGGATGTTTGATTGATTTCCATAAAGTCCCATCTGATTCATAAAAGTGGCAGATCCTCATGGTCAAATTGCCAGCTCAGCAGAGCGGCACCAGTTTCCAAGCGCCTTTGTGCTGCTCATTTTCATCCTGCATCACGCTGCTCTCCTGCGAAGGGAAAGCCTGGGCTTGCAGTCAGCACGCTGAGCTGGGAGGCGAGCATCTGCCACAGGGTCATTGCCTGACCATGAGCAAGTCACCTCATTTCTCTGTCATTCGGTTTTCCACCTATAAAAGGGGGATAATAATAGTCCTGGGCTTTACAGGGGTGAATTGAGGATAACTTGCCTGCTCTTTAAGCAAGGTGTTTAGAGGGTAACTTCAAAGTAAAGCTAATAAACACGAAAATACAAGTCATCCTAGTAAAGCTCTGCCTGTGCATTTATAGTAGCTTGGGAAAACCATTTATATTTGTTATATTTTTCTGACACAGTTCTTTACTTCCCTGCTGCAGACCTTCATGCAAAACAGGTTCTGTGCTGCTACCTGCAGCAGCCAGCAGGGAAGAAAAGGTGAAATAACTCTTCTGATTGAAGGGAAAAAAAAAAAAAAAGAGACACTTTTGGAACTACATCTTGAGGTGACAATTGCCTGCCTTTGATTCTAGGTAGTTCCTACCAAAAAAAAGCAACATGTGGATGAAAACAACAGCAGACTTCCCCTGAGAATGAACCTGCTGGTGCTAGTCTTTCCTCCCTGAATGCATTGACGTGAGTGGGATTTCCACAAGCCCAGGGAATGAGGCAGATCTCGGGCGTTCTGATGCCCTGCTAGTACCCTCAGGCTGGGTGGAGGGGTCCAGGACTTTCACATGGTGGACGTGCAGTGCAGAGACAGGCAGAGATACTCCCCATCAGCTCGGAGGAAGCTGGCCTGGGAACAGGGTGCCCCACGGCGACCTCAGGAGGATGCTGTGCCTCGGTTAATTTGGCCCGCTCGCCGCCTGCTCGCTGGTTTGTTCAGAGCAAGCTCAGGTTTGTCTGCCCTGCCTGGCATCATGTGCCAGATCGACACGAATTTAGTGCCTGAGCTAGATTCAAAGCAGGAAAGTTAATTACTGCCTCAGCGGCCTTAATGCAGCCCTTATCCTGTTGGCTTCAGAGGAACCTCTTACCTCCATGCAAGGCTGCTAGCACACCAGCTTGCGCTGCTGGGATGCTTGGTCTCGTGCCAGGCAGGCAAAACTCTGGATGCCAGGAAGGCAGCACCGGGGAGGCTGGAGGAGAAGGTAGGGTAGCAGGGGGTCAAATCTAGAATCGGTGCACTCACATAAAAGCAGGAGGTGTCTGAACAGAGTTTGAAATTAGGAATAAATTACATCAAGGGGATGAATTTGGAAGGACCTGGCTCTTGGCTCCACAAGCCCTGGGTTCAGCCTGCTGAAGCTTAAAATAATCCGAATGTATGAGGTATTTTACACATCTTGTATGACTCCATGTGTTTGCGTTCAGGTCCAGGGTCAGGAGCCTCAGGCTTGAGGCAGCATCCAGATTCACACTGCTGGCCAATAAAGCATTTGCTCGTGACCAACCAGAACATCAGATAAAAGTCTTTTTCATCTTCCTTCACCTCTCCTCTCCTGTTTTTCTTTTTTCCAAAGTCCTAATGGGTCTCTTTAATGATGAAACCGCTACTATATAATATGTCTTTTTACATTTTAATTTTTTTCCCCCCTCTTGGGATAATTTACAGCACGGTGTGGAATCTGAGACAGTTCAAGCTGCGCCAAAGGGCCTGGCAACAGGAAGAAATGCTGAGCCACTGCTATTTGGAACCATAATACAAGTTATAAAATTTAATTTTAGAAATGCAGCTACTGGGAACTGCTTTTAGGTGCACATTTTCCTTTTAGTGCATAAAATGGTCCTGTGTCTTGATTGAGCTGGTAGGGTGGCTTGAAAGAGTGCTCTGTCGAGTAAGGGGCACACAGTGCTCTTCAGGGATCTTTTGCTGCTAATTCACTGATGCTCAGTATTGGAAGCTGCATGTTTATAAATGTTTATGTATTAAATACTATGGGGATGTGTGGACTAGGATCCAGTGGATTATTTTCAAGAGTTTTGTGCCAGTCTCTTTCACTGCTGTAGCTGTGAGTTGAGAGAGGACTCACCATAGGAACAGCACTGGCCACCTCTTTGTGGGGGTGATAGAGATGCAAAGGAGGTTGCAAAAGGCAACTCTTCACAACAAGAAAATGAAAATTTGGAGCAGGTAGACCGCAAACTATGGTGTTCAGCAGAAACCAAGGATAACGTCACCTTCTTCAAGGGAACAAGTAGAAAAAAAGATGTTTGACCTCTGGGCTAGAGATTTGACATGCATTCCTGTCAGGGTAACAGTGTCCTATGGAAAGAAAGGGAAGGGATAACCCACAAAGATTCAAGAGGCAGCTGATTTCCTGAGAGAAATGCAACGTGCAGAAATGGGATTGGGTTTAGGGGAAAAGAAGGGCCGATGACATCCACTGCTCCACAAGAAGATCCCCAAGCATAAGGTATGAAAATGACATTTTTGGAGCTGGGGATCCTACTCCATTGACTCCATCGACACCCTGACATGTGGCGTCAGGGTATGTCCTCCCAGTCTCATTGCAGTCTGTATCTTTCCCTCCATTTGGAGAGAGTGTCTTTGAAAGGACAACGTGTGTGCTAGTCTGCTTTTGGGCTTTCTGCTGAAGGGTTGTTTTCTGTGATCTTTAAGAAGAGAAGGCCCTATAGGGGAATGGGGGAAAATTACAAAGGAAAGTTTTGATTCTACCTGGTTGGAAACGTGGTTGAACCATCCCATTTCACCAAACACAAGTCTGCTAGGGAGGTTTCGATTTCAGCCCCAAAAGCGTAGTGTCAGTAGCCTTCCAGGATAAGATACGCCACTTTTGAAGGATGTCTCGTAAGACTGAAAACCAATGCACACAAAAGTGGTTTGCAAAGTCATGACAACAGGTTACCTTTTAAGAGGGTGGAAAAAGGATGTAAAATTTGTGCTTTCATCATGCCTACTGGAAAGCAAGTGCTCCAGCAGGTGAGACATCCCTCTTGTATGCTCCGCGTGTAGTCTTTGTGGTTACAGACTGACATACAAAGCATGCCAGAGCAGAGAACAGCCACAGGCAACAGTTAGAAATGCAGTGCCTTGTTTCTTGCATACCACTCACTTCTGCTAGTGAAGGCTTATCTTGAAACAAGTCCTGCCCCTAATGACATATGTCTCTGTCCTTCCAGCTGAATTTGGACGTGCCCCAGTGCCGTGCTGGAGCTGGGCCGTTGCAGTTTCTTCCGCTTCCCCTCCTAGCCTTTCAGGGCCACAGCACCAGAGCTTCATGGGGACCGTACTCCAAGGGCTGCCCTGGAGAGTGCTGGACTCCCTAACGGCCACATGGCCATGGCCAAGTCTGCTGTGCACTGGCCAATGCTGTAACATCAGCATCTACTTTCTTATAGTTGGATGTCTGGTGGAACCTCATGTTTTGGAAGCTCCCAATGCCACTAAGAGAGACTTCGTTACCCCACGGTTTCAATTCTACGAGCTTCTGGTGTTTCTTCCCTATTTCTGTCCCTAAATTCATTGCTAATGGATCCAAACATGGGATTTGTTTAGGTTTGTTATTTTATAGCCCCATAGTACTTGTCTTATTATGGTACCTTGTGGCAATCTGGGATTGAATTTTCAAAGAGTCATTCCACTGCAGGATTAGCACACGATGTTTCCTCCTCTGACTCATCCCGTCAGACAGTCCTCTTTTAGAAATGCCTCCTCTCTCAGTGAGATGTGTAAGAAGGCATTGTAATGTTCAGTTGATCTGTTTCTTCAGAGTAGGCCACGTCTTGGGCTGCCCCGCAGTCTGGTTACAAAGCATGACTGTTTTGTGTCTCCTGTGCTTGCAGAGAGGTGGTTTCAGTTTAATTCCAGATGCCCACTAGCTGGTTACGTACTTTGCCAGTGGATGAGGGGTTAAAAAAACAAAAGAAAAATTTTTAAAAAAGAAAAAAAGTCAACGGACCTCATGTATCAGTGAGATTTTCTGATCTTTTTCCCCCCCCTCCCACAATAGGACATCGTCAGAAAATAGATGATCAGACAAAGCCTGGGAGCTTGTCCTTTTCAGAGCGCCTGAGTGAACTGGAGCAGTTGCGTCGTACGGCCATGAGGGTCAGCCCACATCACCCAGCCCCCACACCCAACCCACGAGCCTCCTTGAACCACACCACTGCTTTTAACCCTCAGCCTCAGAGTCAGATTCAGGGTAAGTACCTGAAATCCTCCCCTCGCTCACCCACCTCCACCCGACCAGCCTGCGGAACACAAGGGCTCACAGGCATTGCCCCCCGTCCCTCCATATCTTCTGGACTCTCCTTGGCCACCTTTAATAAGTGAGAGCCTTTAACAAGTGAAAGGAGGGGCTTCCTGACATATGTCTGTGTTACTAAAGACCTGACAGCTTTTAAGGAGTTTGTACTGTCTTGTCTTCCCGGTATCAGTCCAGCTCATGGTGTTAACCTCACCCATGTTAGAACCGTAACATCTTGAAAGTCCTTGTTTTCTTGCAAAGATGCATTATGCCAGGCCTTTTTCTATGTGTAGGTGTATTTCCCGATGGATATTCATCAATTGCATTGTGTCCTTGCATGAGAGAAAAATACCATGAACGCCTTGCTTTGACCTTTCCAGGGAAGGCAGTAACAAAGCAAGCTGTGCAAAGTGCTCTGTCCTCTGAAGATGACCTCTTAGTGCAAAGAGATTAATATGGGCAGGCTGGTTTGAGCGGTTTTCTGCAGCTGTTGGTTATCCAGTGGGTTTTATTCGAGTGAAAACCTGCAAAATGGTGACTCAGGCGTCTTATTTCCTCTGAGGCTCAGGCTCGGATGTTGCCAGTGAAACCAAACCATCTAACTTGAAATCTTATCTGCCACCGCTAGAGCTGAGTCTGTCCCTGCTAAAACCAACTCTGTCCCTAGGATCAGCTGGAACTCAGTGAGCAGTGAATAAGGTCACTAAACCGTCAGCTGATACGTGGTTTTGCAAGACGCGTATCAAAATGCAGATTCACAGTGAGATGCACCGAAAGGGAGGGTGCAGGACAGTATTCGTTTTAGCGAGAGCTGTTCCTAGTGGAGTTTTCCACTATTCTTCCAGTCAGAATGAAATGGCCTTAGTCAAGGTTTTCTGCTGGGGTTTTGGGGAGAAATAGTTACCATGAATCGAAACAAGTGGGTTTTTTCAGCATTTGTTTTTAAAACCAGGGTACTCTCTGTTGCATGCAGAAAAGGTTATTGCTTACCTAAGGAAAATGTTTGTTACATCCTTTTATTCCCAGGGCTAGGAAGGTCTTTGGCTTAGCGAATCTTACTGCAAATCTGCTGTTGGCATCGCTGTGAGCAGAAGTGGGCATTATTGAGAAGCATGGGAAATAAATCAACACATTGTCATGTGCTGTACTGTAGAAAGAGGCGAGTAGAAAGACAGTTGGAAGGACCACCCAGCTCCTTCCCTCCCTGGAGCCACACCATATCAGCTCAGGCGAAGGATCCAATCCTGCACCTCTCGCAGTCCCTAGCAGTCCCCTCACTCAGTTTCCTGGTCTGCAGGGCAAACCACATTGGGTTTCTCCTGCACACAGCTCTGTTCCTATAAAAGAAAACACACATATTATTATGGCTACTCAGCAGCCAGCAGCTACGTGGGTGGAGGTATCGGTCGCAGACTTGCATTCTTCAGCTTCTTGGGAACACTATATGCTCAGCAGAGTATCGGGTTTAACGTCGAGTATCCCTCTTCCCTGGTTCCCTGTGAAAGTTCCTCACTTGCACGGCTTCAGAGCGACAGGCTTTTCACGCTCGCCCGGGGATTCAGCTGCTCTCTCCAGAAATAGTTTTAGTATGTTCCTCTGCTTTGCTCTTTGCAAACAAGGTTTTAATGCGTTTCACCTGTGGACATAGCTCAGAAAATGATAGCAACTGAACCGCTAACATTTCCTCATTGATACCCTGCTCTTCACCTCTCGGTGCTTTCTCCCAGTTCCCCTTTCCTCTGCCTCCAAAATGTGTGCATTATCCATTGAGCAGCTTGTTGAGGCTTGCAGTCGCTGTCAGTAAAATAAGGCCCAAACTTGAAGCCTCCATCATTTAGGACTGTCTCTGCTGCAGATGCCTGTTAGTTTTCAGGGCTTGTTTTTTCAGGGTCACGCTATCACAGCAGGGGAAAAGGGCCAGGGTGGGAAGGAGCTTCAGCACCATCATTTTTTCTTCAGTGTTCAAAGGATGATTGGTTTTGGGGCTCATCTTCTGTGCGACCTCTAGGGAGTGGGGATATTTTCATTTTTGTATTTTAAACAAAAAGCCCTGCATTTCAGAACGCAGGCCCCCAAAACCAAAACACTTCTGACCCGCTCCACAGCATTGCTATACCTATCTGCGCCTCTTTGCATCCTGAAACACTTCTGTTCAAACTTTCCTCACTGAAGAGCTCACAGAGAGCTTTTTACACAGGCGTAAAATAAGCCACAAAACCCCATACATTGCTAACTTCCAAGTAGTAGCATTAAACTGTGCTTTAACTCACACCAGTATGAATCGCAGGCTACTCCTCTATTCATCCAAGGCCAATTATCTTTTTTTTAAAAAGCAAACCTAACTCAAAATAGACATCTCAGACTAGTTCTGGGATTCAAAGGGGCAGGTTGCCATGCCACTAAACCACTGTTTATTTGTTGAGGTTTTCATCTATAAAAGGATTGAGGTTAACTTCCTATTTTACCAAGTCTTGAATTTGAGCATAAAGCTGCTTGTGTCATGGATACAAGCCCAAGCAAGTTAAGGGACCATAAATTGCTATAATCGAGTTTTATGCTTCTTTCATATCACAAGGAGGGAGAAAGTACACCTGTTCATTTGAAAGATCTAACCATAACCAATTCACAGACCAAAGGGGAACAGAAGGGGAGAAAAGGCTTCCACCACATCACACATGGTTTAAGTTGAAAGATTACTCTGTGCCTGTACGAAGCGTAGAATGTCAAAGGGTTTGACCTACACGCACAGAGTAAGGAAATTCAGTTAAAGCTCCAAACCCAGCCAACGCTTTAGCCTTAACTCACCCCTTCCTTTGTATAGAGAGGAAAAGAAAATACACAGAACCACGTGAGCTGTGCTGGGTTGCTGCTTAGGAAAGTTTAGGTAAGACCCTTGATGAGCATTTAAGTTTGTATATCTAAGAACTATAAATATATCTATCTATATATTATGATTGAGTTTCTTCTAACACCAGCCTGAACAGGATACTAAATACATAATTACTGATTTTACAGTGGCTAATTTTAACCAGAGTAGGTAGATTCAAGAGTTTTCCATAAATACGGATTTATACGGTTACTTCACAGTATCATTTTTTTTCAACAGAAATATTTTAAAGTCATCAGGCCAGGAAGGCATTCTTTTGGAAGCATCAATGTTGAGTTAATAAATTGCATAAATAAATTTCTAACTAATGGGGTCGGGAACATCGTCCAAAAATATGTGAAATTAAATAACTTCAATTTTTTTCCCCCAGATTAGCCCAAACAACGTTTCAAACTGGTGATTTATTAATTAGCCATAGGTTAAAAAAATAAATAAAATAAAACTATTTCTCCTGTCTAGGGTAAACAAAAAATCATTGTCGTAACATTAAGCTACATGCTTCTGGTTCTTTTTATGCTTTTATAGCCTCAAAAATATCTGTTTGCTCACTCGCTTTTTTTTTTTTTTTTAAATTTTGTAACCTTATATGCTAAGTTTCAGCTGGGACCGTGCTTTTATGACCAAGTCTAAAATCCTTGGAAACAAGAGGCTGTAATAAAATTGCTGACAGAACTTTAAGCGAAGCAGCAGAATTAGCACTGATAGCAAAGAAAGAGAGATCATTTAAAGATCAGCTCTTTGAATTGGCAAGAAACATAATGACTGAGAGATTATTTTGTTACAAGCCAGCCTTTTGTCTTCCTCCAGGTGCAATACGCTTTGTTTAAGAGACATTTCAAGGTCCTTGCTATCGTAATCTCGTTCCACCAAAAACAGCCCAAGTTTATCAGAATTCCCATGAACCGGTGAAACACAGGAGTGGAGTCAAGGGCAGCATTTAAGCACAGGGAATTAAAATGGCTTTGTTCCTACTATGGCTGTATCCTGCCCCGATTTTTAATATTTCCACTTTTAAATCAGCTCAACAGGCTGTAGGTTAATGGAGTTAGAAGAATTCACAGGGCAGCGTTTCAGAGCAGGCTTCGACGGGGCTGTCATTCTGCCTCTGTGCTGCAAAATGCAATTTGCTGCTGCAAAATGCAATTTTCAGGCANCGATTTTTAATATTTCCACTTTTAAATCAGCTCAACAGGCTGTAGGTTAATGGAGTTAGAAGAGTTCACAGGGCAGCGTTTCAGAGCAGGCTTCGACGGGGCTGTCATTCTGCCTCTGTGTTTTGCTGCTGCAAAATGCAGTTTTCAGGCGCTTTTGAGAATCCGAACTGATGTGCTCGTAGCTCCCTGCCAAAACGGGCTCTCAAGATTAAGGACTCGCCAACTTTTGTTGTGCAATACGCTAAATGCCAATATTTTTATCTTCTCTTCGGACACATCTGCGTCTCCCCATCTTTCCTTAACCTGTCACGCTTGCAGAGCGAGTACATGGCGCTTTAACGGCGTATCATCCCATTTCCTCTTGATTAACCACCTGACCTCTCCATCCCAAAATACACTCCCCGGCATGTCGAGCGAGTGCCGCCTGAGCTTGGCATCCTTCCTATCGGTGCCGTTCCCCCCTCCCTCCAGCCGCCAGAGTAGCGAGAGGTGAGTCACGCCGGTGGGCAGCGCGGGAGCGTCATTTCCAATCAGCGCGGCCGGGGCTGCCAAACTCTCTGGCTCCGGCGCTTCTGCCGGGTGCGCAGGAGGCCTTCTCCCCAGCCTCAGAGTACAGTTTCCCCACCATGAGCCAGGTAGCGAATGTTTTGCTAGCGGCCAGGGGAGATCCCCTTTGATGGACCTCCCCTCCATCGCCCTTCTCCTGGGACAGGTGGCCAGGTGAACACGTGCTGGCAGCCTGTCTCAGGCAAGGGGGAGAGATGCTCTTTCTCCTTTTTCCTCTCCTTTCAATGCCAGTAGAGCCACCAAACAGCTCCTGTGTGGTGAAAAGGCTGGAGCTGAACTCACCCCAGTGGTGCAAACCCAGAGCCTGAGTGTCACAGATTCTGGGAGGTCGCAGGAGGTTTGTTGAAATAGTGATGTTTTCCCAAAATAGTTTGGAAACCAAATCTGTTTAGCTGGAAGATTTCAAACTGGCTCTATAAAAACAAAAAGAAATTTTATAAAAAGAAAACATCTTTTTACTGAAAGTACAATATGTTTCTTTGATTTGCAGTTATTGCTCAGCACATAATACTGTTACATAATGCCATAAGTAACCTCAGTAGTTTTTCTTTTTAAGGGGTACAGTGTCATTAGCAGCAGACTCATGCTGCTATCTATTTATTGTGTCATAAACCAGCTTGCATCAAAGAGATGAGCACACGAGCATGTGAACTGGATTAGCATATGCAAAACAATTCTTCTTTCATTCAGTCTAACAGAAATCCTCTCTGGGGAAAAACCCCTCCTTTTTCACGCCTCCTACTAACAAATATATATAAACCTTGTGTTTAAGGGTGTCTGAATCCATCCTGTAGCTTTGCAGGCACAGATGTTCCTGGTTTTGCCCAGGGTTACTTGCATCGACCAAAACTGGAGCACGTCTTAGGAAGTTTGCTCTAAAGGATAAACTAAAAGGGAGCAGCAGAAATGTGACTCTTGCCATCTGCAGAAGCACGAAAGTAAGTTGTGTGGCATTTCTGGCCAAGTGAGACTTCTCATTTTGCTGTGAAAATAACACCCTCCACATTTGTATCTTGGAGAACCTTTGTGAGGTTATAGCATATACAGAATATATTCTGTATAGACTGTATAGACTAGAAAATTCCAATCTGGTAAAGATATACACAAGATGTGCATGATATAATTAAATAACCTGCAGCTTCGTAGTGTCCATTTTTTCTTGGCTCCAGCTCTCAGCATCGTTTTTTACTCAGTCATTTCATCCCATGTGGAAATAGCCCCCTTACAGCAAGAGGTAGGTCTTCCATTTGATTTGTAAAGTTCGTAACACCATTTGCGTCCTCTCCAAATGCTAATTTTGACAGGAATAAAATTTTGTTACTCTAACATGTTATGTCTGCCAAGACTTTGCTTATCTGTAGGACTGGTTGTGCTGTGACACGCGAGAGGGGTGCTGATACCCAGCAATAGCCCAGGAATGAGAGCAGTGCTGAGGAATTCCCTCCATCCGGCGTTAGAAATCTCCTCTCTTCCCTCCTTCCTTGCCAGGATTAGGCCATCAGTTTTGCCATTTTGAGATACCATAGGTGGGATACTGTGATAATAGCAGTACAGAAAGTTTTAGAAAAATCTCCTCTGAGGTCCAGATGAAGTAGTGACTATCCAGTGTTGAAGAAAATTTAATTCAAGTGGCAGCGGGTGCAAAGAGGGGGCTGTTAGGATGCCAAGAGGCCTAAAGACCTTACTTTAAAGAAGAGATTAGCATAGCTGGGTTTGTTCAGCATGCCGAAACAGAGGCTGAGAGGGAAGATAATTACAGTCAATAAACACAGCAGAGACATTCGACATCGGAAAGGGAGGAGAACCATTTGCGCCGAAGGACAGTGTTGGCTCGAGAACAAGTGGTTATTCTGTAAACTGACCGTCAATGAATCTCGGCTGCAGATTAGAAGATGGTTCCTAGGTATGAGAGCAGCCCTGGCAGCCTTCCAGGGGGCTACTAGAGACAGAAAGACGTAATTTAAGATGGGTCTTGCTATGTTATGTAAGTGCAGAACACAAGATGTGGCTGGGCTGCAGGACCCAGGAGATGCTCTCTGGGCCCATTTTTTCTTGCATTCGATCAATTCTCCACACCTGTTGCCTCACCAAGGCGAAACAAGGGACATTTTGTTCTTCAGGACAGACAGGAGGAAGCTCAGGGATCTTCTCAACTCTTTGCTGTGTCGGATCTCAATGACAAGACAAAACCTTTGCCTGCACACTCCCAGAGCACTCCTTACTCCCACTTGGACCACCAGGTCTTCAGCACTTCCCTGGACAAAGCCCGTCTGGGATGCAGGCTCAGCCAGCTCTCCAGCACCGGCACTGGAGACCTCGCTCTTCGCCTGCTAAGAGGAAGGCTTTTCCCATTTGAGGGTGACAGGAATCCGTCCTGCCACCCCCTCCGTGCACCTCAAGGATTCATCCCCTTCAGTCACAGATTTGTGCCTCCTCCGACTGTTCCCATTCGGGGCAGAGCGAGGTGAGAAAGCCAGTTCCTCAACACCTGCCCGCGTTGCAGGCAGTGTGCCCAGCTCCAGGGCTTAAGTCTTGCTCAAGAGCCTCCCCTGCCTCCTCTCATTCAGCTCTAGAAAAAAAAAGGGCTCGAAATTGTTTAGCTTTTTCATCAACTTGAGGCACTAATGGAAAGAGTTATGTAATGGTGTTTAATCCAGAAGATTTCCAAGTGTCGATATATTTAAAAGATACCAATCTTCATATTCCAATTGCCTGGCACTTCCTGGGATTAAAAAAGCAGTAGATAAGGCAACAAATATGTTCTCAGTCCCCGAGCAACATCTCCACTTACACAAATTTTCCTTCTGGGTTTGGTTTTATTTTTTTCTCTTTTGTCCTCAGCACGGAGCATCCTAAAGGATGACTCGAACTAAAGAAAATTAAATCTTGGTTTTAAGGCAGAAATTGAGGTGTTTAGAGTTCTCTATTTTGTTCTAAGGCTTATCAAAGTCATTCTGCACATATTTTGGCACGCTATTTAGAGCTTGATTTTATACAAAGCATTTAGGATAACTTAGCACACCAGAAAGGTGCCTTGGCAAGATTTTTAATGGTGCCCAAGCACCTAAACCCCAGAGGAATCGATGACAGCTACAGAGATGCCTTTGGAAATCTCTCTAGCTGTCTAGCTGAATCTTTAGGCACCTATAAAATCTGGCAGCCTGTGCCCAGACACAGTTTTATTTTTCATTAATCAGTCCATGTCTTTTACCACATGAGAACAATGTTGAGCTGATGGATACCGCTAAGAGAAACAGAGCTTGCAGGTAGGGACAAGTATCCCCAGTTCAGTTTTTAACTTGCACAGCAATCCTCTCTGGATTGTTTTGTTTTGTTGTCTTCAACTCAGCATGCCAAAGTCCCTTCTCCGTTATGTCATTGAGACACATTGGGTCAGAGAGCCGCTCTCTGACCCGATGCAGGAGTCTTGTGCCTGCACTGATGCTACCAGCCGAGTGTTAGTGCTCTCGGCGGTCACTGCGATCGTCAGAGAAAAGAATGAATTGCGCAGGCTTGCTTCTTGCTCCTTTAGCTCACTCCTGGTACAGCAGGGCTGGAGTCGCCCCTCTGAGGTGGAGCCTCTGCCTGCTTTTCTCTCCTCCTCATTTCTGGGGCAACTGAGAAGACTCAGCATCTTTCAGGATGGCAGCTTTAATGCACTGTACCTCCGGGGACATTTCTATCTGCTGTGGAGATTAGCTGGGTCACTGGGCTCTCTTACTTTTCCATGGAAACACCTCATTCTGGCTCACCGTTTCTCTTGCCCGGCACTAAATCTCACCTATGGCATCGGCATGCTGGAGGTGTCTAAAGCAAATATCCCTGCCTGCCCCAGAGGCAGGTGCGCCCGCCGTCCTGAACTTTGGATGGCAACGTGTGGCCATGTGTTTGATACCATTTCAGCATTTGAGGCAGCTACTCCTTGGTTTTTGGGTTATTCCTCACTGGCCCTTGAAGCATATTCTTGGCGTTTGAATGGCCCAATTGTGAGGAAGATTAAAAGCTCCGATTGCAAAACTCTGGTAAATAATATCTCTCTTAGTTCTTTACTGACAAACCCAGTTTCTTTCCACAGCATTCTCCTCTTTAATCCCCTCTTGGCAGAACATGACATGTTTTGATACCAGAGCTCAAATTACCTTCCATGGTAAATAAAACAAACAAAAAAATAAATAAGAGCTCCTTACCCTAAAAACAAACACCCGCTGAAAACAGCTTAATGTTCAGCCGATGCTGCCCATGAGCCAGAAGAAACCACTTTGATTTTGTAATTGAATGTATTCTTTTCCCTCAAATACTGAATTGAGCCTCGCCAAACTTGAAACGCTGAGGGGTTAGAGCGGAGTGACCACAGACACCCTTACTGTTTGCCATCTAGAAAACAAAGAAGGAGGAAGCAAGGAGAGTAGCACACAAGTTAGCGTGTAAATGTTTCTTTCTGAGGTGAAAACTCCACCTCGGTGTACGAAGCCCACATGGCCTGCGTTGGTGCAGACAACTAGATTTGGACGGAGTGAAGTCAACCCCTCTAGCTCCACGAAGGCTGCAGCGGCTACCAGTGCTCATAGCAGCCAAGGGACTTTGCATTCAGGAGGACTGGTGCGGCCTCTGCTTTCTTCACCAATGGGATTTATCATGGGGCGGGGGGCTCCTTTCGAAGCATCAAGTGCAGACATGCCCTTGAGTCTTCCACTGCCATGCCTTTAACAAGGTGTTGCGTCAAGCAGATCTCCTCTAATGATCCCACGTGGTTAGAGGGTTCACAGGGCTCCTTTTACGTGACTGAGTACACAGTACACCCTTAGCAAACTTATTTATAAGTTTTCCCTGTGTATTCAGTATATTATGACCCCTATAAATGGAGATTGTTCACATGCAAAGAACAATGGGCTTGGATGTGCTCGGTAAAACAATCAATTACGTGAGGAAGTGCACATTATATAGTCAAATAGACAATCGTCTCTGTCTGATCATTTTCCTTCTATTTATACAACTCCTCTCTTAAAAGCATTGAAAAACAAAAGCATATGAAATAGATCCATTAAAAAATTGTGGTTTTGCTGTCAGGATCGACTTGATTTTCAACAATAAATTTCAAGGTCTGTTTCAGAGGTTTATCTGTGTGGGGCAAGATACTCAGCTCAAGATCAGTGATTCTGAGAGCTTCCAGGATTTGGTGCTCAACTCCAGGCACTTCCAGGGAGCCTGGATATCTGCAAAAAAAGGTGTTTTGAATGTCTTTGAGTAAGTACCCAACTGGCTCACTAGGCACGCGTTAGAATATAAACCATCGTAGTTTGCATCCTCTACATTTTTAAATATTTACAATTATCAGAGCTTTTAGATATGACTGTAGATATGACCGGTTTAGGTTCCCTCAACTTCTGGCAGATCAAATTCAGGTGATCACTACCAACAAAAAACTATGAAACCAAAAACCCTTTGCATAGCAAAAAGTTATATATTCACTGCTTTATTCAATGATAAGTTTCCAGTATCCAGAGAAGTTGCTGTAAACTGCTACAACCTTTGGCCTGTAGGAAAGACAGCGTTTTGTCAGAAGTGACTCTTCGTTTCATTAGTGTAGTGATGATTTACAGCTAGCTGAGCAAGTGTAGCATTCGTGATGACTTCAGTTCTCATTGCATAAGGTTGCTGAAGTATATTTAATTTTAAAAATACCAAGTCCAAACGATGATCCTCATTCTGCAGTAAAGCACGTGAATAACTGTTCAAAAGAATAGTCTCTTTGATATCCTTGAGACCTATATATACATGAGCAATTTTACATGCAAAACAATTTGCAAATTCGAACTCAGTATTAATTAGTTCATGGGGGAAGGTATCCACCAGAAAACAGTGCTGCTCTGCCATACATTATAAAAGTGAACACTTGTGTTAACTTGAAAAGGAACCACACAAAAGGGAGGGAGACATTTCAAGTGAGTGTAAACCAAGATTTGCCAAATAACGCTCACCTAGATGCAAATGGATCACTAGCGTATTGTCATTTTTACCCCTCCTCCGCAAATACTTTTTTGAAAAGCTCTCTTTCTGCTGCCTTCAGCTTTTAAGCACATACCTGGGTGTTTGTGCCAGGCTCTTGTGCTGATGGCGCTCCCCAGCCTCCACCCTTGCAAGCCCTCTCCCATTGCCCGGCCAGCAGATAATCCCTGCAGGTAGATGGGAGAGGGGACCAGCCTGGGACTTGCAGAAGTCAACCCTGGCCCAGGCAAGGTCCCCCTCTCGCTTGGCAAGGGGCTGCAAGTGCTGCCTGTGTGTGTTACGAAATGCAAGAGCCCTGTGAGCTCCCTGAAGACGGAGGAGCTGGAAAGGGGCTTGCAGCTGGGATCAAGGGCAGCTAAAACTGAGCTGCTGGGGCATAGGGAGAAACCAGGTGGAACAGGGCTCGCCAGATGCCTCGGGCATGATGGAGGGCCCGGCCATCTCCAGCACATCTGTGGGTCACCCACGGGTGATGGAGCCCAGGGGGGCGGTGTGCCACGCAAGACCTTGCCCTGCACATACCAGAGCCTGAGGGAGGAGCGGGAGGCCACTGGCACTGCCTGCTCTTGTCCTCACCAGGGTGACTAACGTGGCCACATGTAGAGCAGGGGCTAAGTTGAAGCAGGTGAGAGAAGCAGAGACAGAGAGGAGGGAGTGTGAAAACAGGTTTTCCTGGAAAAGAAAAGGAAATATATCCATGGGGGAAAAAAAAAAAAAGAAAAAGAAAGAAAGGAAAACAGCTGTGCTAATTCTTGTGCTTGTTTGATCGTGTTCAGAGCCTCCTAAACTCCCATGGAAGGGAATGGTTTTGTTTCGTGAGGGTGGTGTGTACTGAGTGCGTGTCCATGTGATTTTTTGTATTTGTACATTAAACATTTCCCCAAGATGTAATTCCTTCCCTCCTGCACTTGGAATAAAGTGACTTTACAAGAAGGACTGCCTCTAAACAGCAAGCAAAGGAGGGCTGTTGGGGCAAGATAGGGCAAATGTAAATGTGTCTGAGCTAGCTGCTCCACCCAGCCTCACATCTTTATAAGAAAAAAAAAAATAAATGTTTCCAATAACCGAAACAGGCAAGGTCTGATCTGCACAGACGGTCTGCAGGCATCTGCCCAAGAAGCTGACGGTTGGCTGGTACATCCTCATCTGATTTATGTTGTGTGTGTGTTAAGCCTTAAATTGTTGAGTCTCTGGCTGGCTGCAGCGGTATTACTGGATGGTTGGTGTATGTTTTCAGCTCACAGAGCTGGCTCTGATACTGGGGTTGTTGGCGCTGAATCAATTCCAATCTCACACCTGTCTGAGACAATGAAGGCCTTGTTGCACACATCTCCACCAAAGGCTGTCATACAACTTATTTTTCATATTTGAAGAAGGAGGAAAAAAAAATAAAGGGAGGACTGAGGAAATGCTGTCTCCTCACAAGACACGTTCTCCATGCCTTGATACAGCATGCCCCTCTTTTCTTTATGAGAAAATATATTTACAAAACAAAGCCAGTGGAGTGCTTATGGAAAGTATAGCTTAATCCTGGCAGTTAAATGTGACTAAGGGTTGGTCTCCAGGGACTTATTCTGTGGGATCATGCCTGGTGGATTAAGCATGTGAGATAGGCACCTAGTTTGTTGCATGCTGTCTGGAAAGTTTACCTCCAGCTGGGTTAGTGCTATTAATAGCTTCTTATCAGTGTGCCTAGCACCTGTGCCCTTTACCTAGCATTTTGGGGCTATTTCTTGAAATCTCAGAGGTTGTGAAATGTGCTGGGCTCGGATGCCAGCGTGGCTGAGATCCTCTGCTTCCTGGCATTGAAGCAGCTCAGCCTGGGTGGAGGATCAGCCTGGCTCCAGACACCATTCATTGCCAAGTTGAGGGCAGGAGTCTGATCTTTGTCTTGGTCATCCATCGTTGTCCTAGTGGTCTCCCTTCATCCACTCTTTCTCCTCCAGTTCTGCGGCTCAGATGTCTTAGATGCGCATCCTCTGAAAACTGTATTGTTGGCTTTTTCTTTCAAAGTGTTGGGTCAAAATGAAGTCGGATTTGTTTGCTAGCTCTGTTTGCTCAGGTGGTGCTTCTGGTCCTAAATCAGAGCCTTTTCCTGCCCTTTCTGTTGCACCCTCCTTCCCACTGAGAGTGAATGGCAGAGGAAGGCAGGGGTGGCAGACCTGTCCCATATACCCATTTTTTTCCATTTTCAATGTTAATGGTAATTTTTCACCAACTCAGACAGCAGATGTGTGGCTGAGCACTTCCTTGGAGTGGAAATTTGCTCCCTACTGCGGAAACGGCCTGCAAATGCAGAGTGGCCTTCCAGACTGTCCCCACATAGCTGTTTGCCGTGTATCAGCAAAGGCGGTCTGAGCCTTCTGAGTTGGCAGAAGTACTGCAGTACTGTTAGCGACTGAGTCCACCCATCCAGGTGAAAGTTCAACAGTTCAGCAACTTTCCTGTGTCCTTTTTCTATGCTTTATAGCCTGATCTCCTCCATTTTTGCCAGCGTCCTCAGTGACTGCATCGCCAGGGTTGTGTAGACAGGAGTGGGTAGATGGAGGGCTGGGTGGGAGAAGTGACGTGAAATGCAATGCAGTGCTAAGTTCTTGTTCCTCCCCACCTTGACACTTACAACAGTCTCCGTTCTTTGCCCCAAAACACCTTTCGAGGAGGAAAGTAGGAAGTAAAAAGGGAGAGTGTGAGACACTGCAACCCTACTCACACCCAGTGAGTTTTGAAAGGTGCCGAAGTAGACCAAAAGACAGCTTTGCAGCCCATGTAAGTTGGCATTGCTCTACTAACTAGGCCAGCTGAGGATCTGCCCTTGCACCTTGTCAGGGTGGTCTTCAGCATAAAAATAAATGATTAACTATGTAATGAGTGAATATAAAGACAGATGGTAAAGTATACTTCTGTTTGTACTTGCATGCCTTTGTTTAAGAACACAGAAAAAGGCCCTGCGGTGATGAAATGCAGACGGGAGCGTGATGTTATCTTGCACCTATAAACCTTGCTCTGAGTCCACTGGTGGCCACTATCCAGAACTGCTGAGTTCAGACACACTGGCTTGTGCTAGGTAGAAATGGCGCTTTCAGTCTTCAGTAAACAGCATTTTTGCCCCAGGGCCCAAATCCTTCAAACATTTGCCTAGGTAATTGTCTGTTTTTACCTTCTAGCGTCTCATCATCAGCTTATCTGTAAGTTCAGACTGGCTAAATGAGCATGTGAGGATGGGGGAAGAGCTGCTGGAGGACGGGGGAATGAACCATTTCATATTTAATTCACTGCAGGAAAGACTAATGCGAGTGCAGCTAAGCAATCGTTTCAGGATCACGTTGGGGAAAAAATGAGTAATATAGCATATTAATTTAAACAGATTAAAGAGCTGCACAAATAAATGAAGGGGTTTTTTTGTTTTGTTTCTCTGGCAGTCCCAAAATATCAACGACTGCAAAACAGCAGCAGCAAATACATAATTTCTGGTTAAATTTCAATGAATTGTTTCAAAATGTTGCCAATTTTTAAAATTATGAGAATGTAGACATGAAGAATATTTCAATTAGGACAATTTCTGAAGCTTTTTTTTCCCTGACCAAGTCAACAATCTATAACCTACAATAACCTTGTTTCTTGCCGTCGCATTGGATTTTTACATTAAATATAAATGCCTTTATTTGGTCTTACTCTTACTCAAATAATTATTTAATATTTGCTTACGTATCGCGATTATGTCTAGCACGGATACAGCTTCTTAAATGGGAAAAAGTTCTTTTTGCTTATAATGATAACTCGTGATCTTACTCTCCATGCCACAGTTGTCCAAAACTGCTCAATTCAGCACTTTCAATGAAGTGTAGCTGTGTTTAGCTAAGTTTCTAAAAAGTTTTTGGTGTGTCAGTGTTTCATAGGTTCATAACTGCCGACAGAGAACAATAATTTTACATTATATTTCTGAGCAGACAGGCTAGTCACAGGGTGTAATTTGAAAAGAGGTTATAGCGAGCTAGGCTTTTCAAGCCATTGAGACATGTTTAGTATATTAAAGCTTAATTTTTAAGATGTTTAATACAGAAAGTGTATAAAACATCACGTTTCCTATTCCAAAAAGAAATCTTCCTCAGCCTGGCAACACACAGCTGTTTGTTGGTTAATACTGGGAATTACTTATTTCTTCCACTCTGGGCCATTTTGCAACATTTGACATGTGTTGACATTTCTTTTCTATACTGGATTACAATTTTCCTTCAACGCTGTTATTCCTTACTCCACCCATTCTGGTAGCACCTACGTGTACACAAACCAGAAATTATGATTGGGGCGTAGGTACACAAAATTTGGGGCTGCAGTGCATGTTTCTGAGCAGCATGGTTGTCCCAGGTCCCCCACAGGGAGAGCTCCGGGAGAAGGGGCAAGGAGGAGTACGGGAGCTGGGGCATCGGCAGGCTCCCCACGGGTCTCCTGTGGGCATCGCTGCCCTGATGGGTGGCACAAGCGTATCGTCTCTATTTGGGGCAGACCCCTCCCCGACCGCCCTGATGGAGAGCATTTGTCCAGCACGTCGCCAGCTGAGCCCTGCGCCTGCTCATTCAGGGGTCTCGTTTTTGGTACCTTGCTTTGGAAGGACTGCTGAGGGGCTTCAGCCCTTTAACAGCTTCTGCGTGTGTTGATTTGCTGAGCTTCTGCTTGGCATCTTCAGTCGCGCTGAAGAGAGAAGCACTTTTAACTCTGAAACTCATGCTGTCTGTACCTTTTGCCCTTCAGACTTAAATCTAGCTTGCTCTGAAATCAGTCAGTGTAACATTTAAACACGGCCGGCAGAGTGAACACGCAAGCTGAGCTGGACCTAGTGCATGTCTCGAGCACGCCTGCTCCCGCAACTGTGGCAAAGGATTGGAGCAGGAGATGAGTCTTTGCCTTCCTTTTAATCCTTCTTCCTCTGGTTGCACTCCTCCAGCCTCTCTGATTCAGGGGGCAGTCAGGGGAGACGTCCTGCTACCACCCGCCGGGGCTATAGGTCGGGTGGGATCAGCGATGGCCACAGCGCGGCAGGATGCTGCATTCCTCGGCTACGCAGCAAGTGCCAAGGGATTTTGTAAAGGAAGCAAAGCATTTCTTGAACGGTATTTTAAATGTATTTCTGGACTGAATGCCTCTGACAGCCCAGTGAGTTGGGGCTTTCAGCACATACTTCTGGGCTTGACTCATTTTCCATTTTGGTTTCGCAGATCTCCTCAAAACCAGCTAGAAGGTTTAGAGGAGCAGATAATTTAATGGAGTTTTCAACAAGTCTGGTTTAGTTTAGTACTCTAATGAGCAACAGTTTCTTAGTTACCTCCTTTTTTAAAAAAATCCATGCATCGTTCTAAGTCAAGCTGACTTTACAAATATGTGTTCACATGAAGAAGACCTTACTTCACCTTGTAAATCAAAGCTGCACTCTGGAGAGAGGTTTCATACCACTGGGCTCAGTATCATTTTTCTCAAGGTGACCTCAGTTGTTAAAGTATGAAGGTTGCATTTGATATGTCACTTACTTTCTCTAAGTCAATAAAATGAACCAGAGTGTCTTTAGATCATCAGAGATCTGCTTATTACCAAAAGTTGTTTTAATCCTGATTTGTGTTGGAATTTAAAAGAATCCAAGCAGATTTCATTTGCCGTCCTGAATAAGGGTTTGGAGGGTGATACTCTGCTGTGTGTGCAGAGTGCCCCTGGATGAATTCTACTTTATTAGTTTATAGGCTTTCTTCTGAGCACTTGGGATGAGATCATGAAAGTGTAAATGGCTGTTATCTTCAAAGGTCTCTTTTATACTGACAAAACTCCACCTTACCGACTCGTATTAATAATCTATTGCAATTCTAATTAGTTCACATCAACGTTGGTGTTTTGTGGTGGATAAAATGGCTGTAAGCTCCAGAGAGTAAGTTTCTTCTTCCACTACTTTCATGTTGAAAAAGAGGAGGGAGCACTGAAAGTGTAAAAGAAGAGACTGATGGGGACTTTTTGTTTACCTGTAGGCTAAAGAACTTTAATATGGAGTAATTAGTTCACATCATCAGGAGCAACCTGTAAGATAACCGAGGGCGGGCGGTAGTCATCCCTTTATCACTGTGTCTCCCAGCGGACTGCAGAGACTTCCTCGTTCAACTCTGCTCTTTTTTTATGGCATTGGTTTTCCAGCGGGAATAATCCACCCAAGGAACTTTCAGCCTCGTATTTAGTTGTCCTGAAATGTAGACACAAAGCTAGGAAATGTTTCACTGCGACATGAACTCATGACTGTCCTCTTGAACACCCTAAGGTAGACTCCCACTCAGGCAATGGCTCTGGGGCTGGGCATCAGGGTATCAGCAATCCCCTCCCAGGATCAGCAGGGTCAGATCCAGCCCACAGGCATGGTGCGTATTGCCTTAGAGAGGAAGTGCAGGCAATTGTATGTCTTCAAATAGTGACTCGATGTGACTTCCAGGTCCTGGCCCAGGAGATATCTCTCCGCTTCCTTTGGTCTTGCGCCACCCCATGAAAGAGAAACTTTGGAGGTGTAACCAGGCTGGGATTCCTTTCACCTAACTTTAGACATCCGTGTTTTGTGTGTCTCTGTCTGACACAGTCATCTGGTATCTTTGCGATCGGAGAAAGAAACAGCTGTTTGTCGGGTGTGATTCACCCACCTGGCTTGGCTTGGATGTCTCCCTTAGGACGAAATGACTTGTACCCCACAATCGTCTGTTTTACCCTGTTGGCGATAAAGTCTATAGTCTAGACAAGTAGCTCAGAGGTAGGCACCTACATTGTAGATCTCTCAGGTGGAACGAATCCTCCCCAGGAGGCAGGACACCAGAAGACAGCATTACACTTTGTACACAATTAGCACCCTAGTTCTGTGTCTGTGTTTCCAGGGCACGATAGACCTGCCCAAGGCAGGCTGAAAGCAGCTGCTCTCACCAGCAGCAAGGTAGTGAGACGGGCTAGCTGACCTGCTTCTCAGTGAGCACTGTACCCCACCTGAGCCCTTCACTTCAGGTAGACAGCTTTCAAGACGGAAGCTAACTAGGACAAAGTGGATACATTTCCCCCAAGCTGTTTTTATAGGTGAACTTTCCCTGCCGGGGTGACATCAGGTAATTCACACGTGCTGTGACTCAGCCAGGCGCTGAGCTCTGTGCCTTGAGTGCTCTGCCGAACTGGAGCCTTGCGTTCTGCATGCATCATTTCTCTGTCTGCAAAAATGAGGATTGCAATAATACCCTTCCTCAGGGGGCAGTGTGAAGATCGAGGAATTCATTAGCTAGGAGACAATCACGTACTAGTGCCGTTCTGGGAAAGGCGAAGAGGAGAGCAGTAGCTGAGACCTAGAGCAGAGCAGAATGGAGAAGCTGAGGCGGGGACAAGAGGGACTGGAACAGAGACGCTCTGTTGTCATACGGACTGTGGCAGCAGGTCAGGGGAAGCTGCCACGGTCCCCATGCAATTTCCCTCTAGACTCGGAGGTATGTGATTTCTAGGTGTGGATTTACGGAGATGGACAAGGGAGCAGTAAATCTCCCAGTAGGTGCCACCCCCTTGTCCCTGTGCAGGTCCTTGCAGATCATTCGCCCTCCCAGGAGCAGCACACAACCTGCTCTCTCCCTAGTGCCTCTGAAGCTAGAGGAGACTGCAGTGCCACGCAGCAAGTAGACAAGTGTATATGTGTGTACACACGTGTATGTACATGTACACACGTGGGCGTGCTTGTAGTGGCATCCTTCTGCCTGTGCCACAGGGCTCTCTGCATCATGCCACCTCCTGGACTGGGCACAGCGGGACGAAGGGTGAAGTTTGCTCACCGCCAGCACCCGCGTGGTATCTGTCCCTGATTTCCTCACTGTTTCAGTTTGTGCTTTAGCAGTACGCTTAGAGATAGGCGAGAACACAGCAGCGGCATCGAGTCTGGCGGCATGTCTCCTCCAGGGGAACCGAAAGACTGGAAGGTCAAGGCTGAATTCTTGTGCTTCATTCCTTGTTGATGTGGGGAGGGAGGGAAGAGGAGGACGGGTGGTGGAATGGAGTCTCCCACTTGAACAAATAACTGCAGCTCTCCAGGGTGACTCATACCTCCGAAGACAAAGAACAATGCATCCTTAATTTGCACAACTCGGCTTTCCAACTTCTGCCTGTCACTGGCACCCAGAGACTTTGCAGTTTGCCCATAAACGCCATCATGTTCTTCAAAGCAGCAGTGACGCCAGCCCAGAAGGAGTGTGCTTACTCAGGAGGAGACATGGTTTATATTTCATTTGGGCAGCTTATGTACTAACCTGCTAGGGCAGCACATGCATTGATTATGAAATCCGCGTTTTTGCAGTTCGGTATTTAGAGTTGACCGCACTTCCTGATTCTGGCACCAAGTTAACAATGACATCTGAGAGGTTTTATAGGGACTCCCCTCCCCACAACCAGCAGCCAGTACTAAATTGCTACTTTACGGTGTGTTGTGCATATATGGTTCTGCTAGTCTAGGCAACTCATTCAGGCAGCTTTAAACCTGAAGGAATACATGCTTCTCCTCCTTCTATTCCCAAAATCTACACAGCTAGAACAGCTCTTGCTGCCTTTGGTATCATCCCCAGGTATCTTACTACCATTCGAGCACTGACGTTCTTGACATGGACTTGAAGAGAGTGAAGGAAATTCAAACAAACCATTAGGATGTACTCATTTGGTTTTCTCTCTTCCCTGCCATCTATTTCTAGAGAAAAGCTAGCAAAAAATCTTCATATAAGACTTCCAGTCTTTCACTACATTCAGCACTGGAGGGCTGATATCCTCAAAGGCACTGGCAGATTTGCATCTTTGTCATCCTCAAGACCCTTTGTAGTGCAGCGCTGAAAAGAAACGAGCTAACACAGAAGATGAGTCGGGGGTAGACGATGCACAGAAACTGAATGCAAAGTACTGAACGAGCAGTAGAAACGGTGCTCCTCACTCCAGAACCTAATCATACCACTCTCTGTGGTTTTCCATGGTCGTCTTCACGCTCAGTCCTTCTCAGGGGCTGGTACCCTCCTGTATGTCTATGCAGCTCCTGGCACGCTTTCAGAAATTCTGCATCAACACTAAGCACCGCAGCTAGAACAAACAGCCTCAGCAACTGTTTTCTGAAAGATTTCTGCTTGAGGATGGTATTTTTCTTCTCTGTTCTCAAGAGCGCGATGCCTCATGTGGAGAAACTCCCTCATTCTCCTATGCCACAGGTTTTTTAGAGGTTCAAATGCCTCTAGAACTTCTTTAGCCTTTGCAATACTCCACGAAACCACAATAACGTTGAAATAAAATGAAAGCAAATATTAAGGCAGGAGGTTGCTGCCAAAGATCTCTCTTCCAGAGAATAGCTGGGGATTTGGGTGGTTCTCCCCCGCCCCCAACTTAAAAATTTCCAGACACACGACATGTCTGTCACTGTCGTCCTCAACCAGAGCAAGTCCTGTCACCTACTAGCAAGCTAAAAGGGGCTTTTCAAGGCCACAGAGATGAGTAAATGCTCATCTCCTTTAAATGACCAGTGGGAATCAGGAGACTTAGAAAAACTTTCCCTGGGGGCAAACCAGAGCTTGCACCCATCTCCATGAAAGCGGCATGTCTCCCAGCTGTTGCGCTGGGAGGTGGCTGTGTGGTGTGACAGCAGTTTCCACAGCCTGGAACATGGAGGGAAACCACCCTGCAGGTTGAAGTAGCTGCTGGTGGAATTTTACAGTTTGCTCTGTAATTTTCCAGCTCCTCATGTTCCAGTGCTGAGAGGTATGAGAATACCAGCCTTGTGTGGCTGCTGCCACTGCTGCTGCCAGTGATGAACTTGTCCTTTGGAAAGTCCCCCTTATTTAAACTACTGACTAATTCTTTCAGCTGCCGGGAGATGACACACCTTTTCACGGTGCTGCATTAGGCTGAGGATTTGCTGGGTCCCGAGTGAGGGAGGGAGATTGAGTCATTTCGGATGCCTTGCTTCAGAGGAAGACTAGGTCAGATTCATGCAGGGCCATATCCCGGTCCCTAGTGCTTCTCACACCTTCACCTGAAGCTGCAAGGGGGGAGTGAGAGAAAGCAAGCGGGAAGAAGAGGTGGAGACAGGCACGTAAGAGATGTTGGCAAGGGAGGGAAGGAGGCAGGCGGCATCTTTCTCCTGAACACAAAACTACGCAGAGTATTTCTGTGCTCACAGTCCGTTTCCTCTATTGAGCAAGACACCTCTCTGAATGAACAAGCCTAATCAAGACCATTCTTGCCTTACACTCAAAGGAAGGGAAAGTCACACTATAAAAACTGTTTCCCTTTGGAAAGATTAGCAAATCAGACTGGGGCGCGGGGGGGGAGGCGGGGACGGACAAATCCCAGACTCAGAAAAGCCTTTCAAAGCAGTTAAGGATCTGACTCTCTCCTTGTCTGCCTCCGAGTTTGACACCAGTAAACTAATCCCAGCTTTCATTCACCCCATGTCTTCTGCCAGTTGCTGCCTTTAAAGTGCTTGCCAGGATGGTGGAGGAATTGCAAAGCTCGATGCTATGCGACTTTCAGGGTTTGTTGCGTACGACTGACAGAAATTTTTGCAACTTGAGAAGAAAGTCTGGCAGCAGCACTGGCTATTTCACAATTCATCTTGCTATGCNGCAGCTGCCGTGGCTTTTTATGCATCTTCATACTGTTGTTCATGTGTTTATTGCATTTGGGGCTGCTTTACGGACCAGGATCCCATGCATACTGGGGAAGGTATGGGACAAAAAACGTATCTCTTGCCCTGGAGAGCCAGCAATGTAGGTGTTCATGGACGTAGATACTGGCTAATTAGCTGCTCAGTACTCGGGGCTGACTCCTTTGTCTCCCCTGACTCTGGCTTGGGAAAAAATCACTTGTAGAAGGCAGTTTGTCGGGGTGATTATCTTTTCAAGCAGGCAAGCGTCATTTCTGAGGCGGAGGGGCAAGGGAGGAGAGAGGACGCGCAGGCAGTCCATGTGCAAGTGCAGCCTGGCAGGAAGGAGGGGAAGGTGGAAAGGCGGGCAGCTTGGCTGAGTCAAAGGCATACCTGCTCCCTCCCAGGCCGCTGCCGGCTCCATCGCCATCCCTCCTCACGCCACGGCCTACTGACTCACATCCTGCTGCTCCTTTCTGAAGCTTCCAGGAACATGCTGTATCATACCGAGATTTGGCTACACAGCGCCTCTTGGCTAGGAGCAGGCGGCAATGTCTGACCTGCAATGACACACGAAGAAACGTCTCTCTCTGCGCTCAAGGGCATAAAACAGACTCAGAGGTGCGCGGGATCCAGCCCAGCGCAAGCCACGCGCATCCACGTAAGCGTTTTTCCTTTCAGCCCATAGGTGCAGTGGGACCTGTTATCCGATTTGAATTTGAAGCTCGAAGCTTTTAACATGGCTAAAAAGAATTATTTTCTGATCAGAATAGAAAGTCTTGCGGGAGCTTTCTTTTAGGCAGCTTGGTAGGGATGTTATATTTGTTATATAGGAACGGTGAGGTGACAGGCATTTTCGCTATCATCTCAAGCAATGTGCTGAGCTGGTACTATGAATCATGACAGCCCCACTGAAACTTGCTGATCTATGCCTTCCGAGTGCCTGACAGCATCACAGAGTTTTCTTTTGGAGGGAGATGGGACTGTTGTTTTGCATTTTAAAGCATGTCCCCCCTCTGAGAAAGAATCACATAGAAATAGCATCCCAGGACTTCATGTTTATTACGTCCCCGTGATATCTATGCCCTGTCTGCTCAGGATCAGTTTTGCAGACAAAAGGATGTTCTGTGCGAGCTCATGAGATACGCTGTGGGTTTCGGTCTTGACCCGGTCCGTCCTGCGCTCTGAGGGCGAAGGGAGTTCTTCTCTTTTTGTACTTGACTATCAATAACAACTTCGGAAGCCAAACTATGCCCTGCGTCACGCGAGGACGACTCCATCGCCTGGCAGGTGGTTGTTTGCCCTGCTTAGCCGCTCCGCTTCCGCTGAGCCAGGGCATCTTTGGGTCAGGGCGCGTACACCTCTCCAGCGCACCCGCGCTCCCGCAAACCGTCCGGGCCCAGGGCCTCTCCAAAGAGCCCTGCCACTCGCAGGCAGCGCGGGCGGCGTCCCGGGCGGGAAGGACTCCCAGGCGTCAGCAACGGTCGTGCGAAGTGCTGCGGCTGCTCGGGGGAAATCCCACGCTCAGGCCCGTTCTTTTACAGCCGGGGCTCCAAGGCAGCCTGGGCGCTGGGAGCCCGGCGGCCGCCCGTGCCGGCCTCGGGGCGCTGCGGGACGCGGGGCCGCGCGCCGCCCCCCGCC
>VZSC01012403.1:0-14976 GCA_013398225.1 Steatornis caripensis | reverse complement strand
CCCCGGGCAAGGAGCGGCCGGCCGGCCGCCAGCCGCCTTCGTCGGGTCGGGATTTTAAACTTCCACGGCGAAAACGGCTGGGAAGACGCTCGATACGAGGAGCAGGGGGAGCGGCGTGGCGGGGGCAGACCAGCTTTTTCTTCTTTTTTTTATTTTTTTTTTTTTTTTGCCTTATCCCCGAGTCTCTCACCGGGGCTTGTTTCATTAAACTGTTAAACATTATGCAACATTTGTACAGCTTAATTACAACTTTTAAAAACAAGCCGAACGCAACCTTTTCGTGGCAATAAAACATGACGAGGCATGAAAGATGGTTCAATACTTTCTGCTTAATAGCTCGTTAGGCATGGGGCTAGAGGCCGAGAGCTCGTGACTACACAGCGAGGTGTGAATTATTGCACCATAATTCTCGCCCTGGAGTGTTTTATTGCAATTAATAACTGTTTTCATGTTTTAAATACGTTTTCTCACACCATAAAAAGCAGAAATGGAAAGTACTTGCTAATGGGAGAAATACCGGGAGGACTGGGCACAGATCACCAACTGGAGCAACTTCTTTGGTTTCGTGCTATTTTGATCTGCTTTTAAATGTTTTTGGAATCCTGTTTGGCTTTAAAACCGTGTGGGCCCAAAGCCCTGTTATTTCCCTTTGTTGAAGTAGCTCTCCCTGCAAATCTCTTCGCAGATATTCCGAGTTGGGAAGCAACTCCCATTTATTTGCAGCATATTTTCACCAAATTAAGTTCAGCCGCACGAACCCACACATTCAGTTCCCCACGCCAAGCTACTAGCTTCTGAGGAGCACACCTCTTTATTTTGAGATAAGAGATGGATTCAGAAAGCATTTGTTGCCTTTTTTTGAGTTCTGTGGCAAATGTGAACCCATTCCGGTTTAATTTTGGGTCACCTGAAAGCTGAGGAAAAGCAGGTATCACAAAAAAAAAAAAAAGCTATTTGAGACTGCTAATCCAGATCCTACCGAAGCTGCTGGAAATGCAAACTTTGTCTTTACCGGGAGCTGAATCCACCTCTTGATCCTGAAATGGTGCCATAAGAATGCTATTACAGTGATACTTTTCTCCACTTCTTATTAAAAAACTGTGAAGGTGATGTCTGGGGTTAGTCAGCACAACCTGCTTTAATACGTGTATATAATATAAGGCACCATATTAACATCACTGAATAAATTGCAACTTGTTAACCGGTCTGATGTCAAAAAGCCAATCTTTAAGAGCAAATACAGCGATTGGGAATAGGCATATCAAGATGGAAAATTGCTTGGTAGTTTGAACTTTCACTCAAGAAAGCCTTAATGGGATGAGACGATTAATGACGGGGGTCTCTCAGGCTGTCTGTCACTGTTTCAAGTACCCCAGAGGTCAGTAATAACAGCAAATGGATGAGGCAGGTCAGATTCCTTGGTAGTCTCTTGCTGCATGTTACTGGACACGTACTTTGTCCATTATTCGGTTTCTAGTCGAGGCAGAGCACAAAGGTAATTCTAGTAGCACTAAAAGAAAGAAATGATATTTCAGTTTAGTCTTGTCAGTGTTTAGTAAATCCATGACAAGATCTTGCTTCTCTTCTGCCGCTGCAGCTGCCGTGGCTTTTTATGCATCTTCATACTGTTGTTCATGTGTTTATTGCATTTGGGGCTGCTTTACGGACCAGGATCCCATGCATACTGGGGAAGGTATGGGACAAAAAACGTATCTCTTGCCCTGGAGAGCCAGCAATGTAAGAAACAGGAGAAAAGTAGCAGAGAGCGCTGCACCACCACGCAATGACAGTTTGCAGCAGCAGAAAACAGACAGTATGTTCTCTCCTTTCATCCTGAAAACCAAGGATGGGTGGCAGCATCCCCTTCACGCATACCCAGGTCGCTCTGAAGACAGACTTGTGCTCTGTTCTCTGCAGTGCTAAGACCTAAGGACAGAGCACCTGAAAGCAGTTTATAAAACATTTCCAGCCAAAAGGGTTCAGTAGCTTCTGCAGTGGCAGTGTCGAACAGAGCCCTTGACAGAGGCGTGACGGGGGGGAGGTTCTGTCCCCTGTGGCGCCAGCCTTGGCAGAGCACATCGAGGGCTCCCCAGGCAGGAGGACTAGTCAAGGGAGTTTCCATGTCTGGGCTGGGATCTCTCCAGCGCACGTGTCATGATTCTGGTGCTCGGCCGCATTGCTGAACTGAAATCAATGGGATTGCGTGTTGAAATAAGGGAGTAATGATTTAATTAACCCCATTTTAGAACAGAAACACACCGTGCGGTACCATCACAACGCTTGCTCTGCCGATGCGCTGTGGTATCTATCCTAATGCTACCCCTGGAGACCGAATTCCCTCATCTGTCTCCCTGTCCTCTTTAATAGACATGGACCTCACATTAACAATAAGATGACGTTGTAATTCAGAATAATACAGGTTTTGCACTTATCTCTTTTGGGTTTTTTTCTATTGAAGTCCATTTAATAGAATTGGATGTCGCTTTTAAAACAATATGAGTCAACTGAATTTATTTTTAAGGAAGTCTTCTTGAAAAAAATTTAAATATTAATAATATCTGGATTTGGATACGTTGCTCAGCAGAAAAAAATTTACAAGACTTTATTCTGCAACTGACTTCACCAGTTATTTTTTAAAAGCTTGGAGTTTTGTACAAATCTTCTCTTCTAAACAGATGAAACAAACAAAATGTAAAACTCATCTCCATAAAGCACAACAAAATAATAATTTCCAGATGAGCTTTCTGATGGAAGATCAAAGTCCTTCATCTCAGGCTTGGGAAATTTCCCTTCCATGCTTATATCAGTTTTATCTGAATGCAGTTCATCCACCATTTGCTTTTTTCAAAAGGGCAATTAGCTAGATGAAGCTGCAGGAGAATGCTCTTAGAGATGAAGAAAATAGGACAGGTTTTACTAAAAATAGTAAAAAAAAAATCTGGGTGGGTAAGGGGAGGAGGAATCTTTCTCACCTTGATTTATGCAAAAATTAGACATTTCTACCACTGAAAAATGCCAGCTTCATATGCAAAAATGAAATAAGCAGAACACAGTTGTTTCTGCATTGGTGCAACTGGTTTGGACAAACTCACTGCCGTGCATCTCTGGTTTCAAACGTCAGCCAAATTAGTCACGTGGCTAGAAAATAATAGGTTTGTGTTTTTCGGTGAATCTTTGTGCATCTGTGCATTTTGAGATTTTGCTACAAGAAGCAGCAGTTTCGGTGTTTTTGCCTCCTCAGTGCTGTGCAAGATGTGCCTTTCCGGCTAAAAGGGCTGTGAACACACAGCCTGCAATAGTAATGTATCTCAGCAGCGAACAGTCTTTCACCTTGGAAAGCTTAATCTGCGTTTGCCTGACTGCTTTTCCCTGCCCATCGTCAATGTGAAATATCAAAAATCTTCACAAGAAAAAATCAACCGATCAAAACTCACAGGTGCAGAAATAATATTTTAGAAAACAATTCATCCGAAGGTCTCTTGACAAAGGGGATTATGGAACGGAAATGTAATTATCTTGGCATTTAAGTTTCTATGTCCACCATGTGGTTTGGTTCACATATTTGATTGCAAAGTTTTATCATTCAAAACAGCCTATAGGTCTCTTTTTCATTGCAGACACAAGGCAAGTACAGCCATCTCCGCCATGGTCCTACGACCAGTCCTACCAGTACCTGGGCTCCATTGCCACCCCCTCCGTGCACCCCGCCACACCAATATCACCTGGCAGGGCTAGCGGCATGACATCCCTCACCGCAGAGCTTTCAAGTCGATTGTCAAGTAAGTACCTAAAAGTTAGTCCCCCCGCACCGGGCCTCACCAAAGGCTTGAGGCTGACTCCAATGCAAACCGGTTGCGATGTCCTAGGGTGCTACCACAGCTTTTCTCCAGTTGCAGTGAAGCCTATTGCAGGCCCTCTGCAGCGAGCCTTCTCCAGCGCTTTGCTGGGATTTTGGCAAAGGGTAAAGAAGTACAGTTCGGGGCCCAACATCTCACAGTCAAAAAAGAAAAAAAAAGAGGAGAAAGCAGCACTTTGAAGATGTATGGAACTATAAAAATAGTTTGGAGTGCTAAAGAGCTATCGTATCTGCCAAGAAATGAATGCCAAAGATATTTCAGTTCTGTTTCCTTCCCTCGCTCTAAATTCAGACCAGAGCACAGCAGGTTATGGATGGACACACTGACTGCAGGATGTTGGGGTTTGACATTTTAAGTGTTGCGCTGGATGATCTTGTTACATCTTCGTCAAATTGTACTGCAGAGCTTTACAAGCCAACATAAAAATATAGCATGGAAGTGAAAGCTACCCCCCTGGTTCCCACCATACTTAACTGACCATCTGCTGACTCTAACCCATGCATATTGAACCAATGTGTGTGTGTTCAACAGCAGGAATTTTCTTGAAATGAATGAGAGCCATATAATTCCAATTTGCACACAGCTTTCTCAAAAATATCTTCTTTGGCCGCACATATTGCTCTCATTTGAATACTCAGGGCTTCTTCTAAGATCAGAGACAATGACTTGAATGTGCTCCAGCTTGTCCTATTGTTGTCACATAGGGCCTGCTTTGAAAGGCTCACAGGGACGATGTCTACCAAAAATACATTATTTGTTAGGTCTGAGTGCTAATTACATCTTAGAGATAGCTGAAAATACAGGAAACCTTTCAGAAGGAAAAAAAAAAGGAAATGTATTGTTTTAAAAAAAGTCTGTAAAAATTCTCATTCTTCATTGGCACACTCTTCTTTTAAAATGAAATTTTAAAATGAAATTACTTTTCCTTTCTAATTTCTCCCTTGTGTTCCCCTCCCTTTGCACTCCTTTCCACTGGCAAAATGAAGAAATGGAGAAAATGGGAAAGGGTGAATAAAGATCTTCTTCATAGCAACCAGAAAATTTCAAGTTAAAAAAATTATTTCATCAAGTTTTTAATTAGAAAAGTAATTTTCCTTGACAGAATTGTTTGAAATTAATATTTCCAGCTATTTTGATTTTCAAACCCTATACACGGGTGCCTGATGCACGTGGGCTCTATGTGCAGATACGTGAATCAGACCGAATGGAGATGTTAATCACAATTTACCTCACTAGTGTGGCGACTGAGGTTGCGCTCAAATGAGCGAATATTTTTTGCATTGCCGTAGTGCCCAAGCCTCATAGCTGTGTACCAGNTGCCTGATGCACGTGGGCTCTATGTGCAGATACGTGAATCAGACCGAATGGAGATGTTAATCACAATTTACCTCACTAGTGTGGCGACTGAGGTTGCGCTCAAATGAGCGAATATTTTTTGCATTGCCGTAGTGCCCAAGCCTCATCGCTGTGTACCAGGGCCCTTATTGTGATGTGGACGATATGAGCACCAAAGGCTTCCATGGTGGCTGCCCCCAGGAGCGCACAGTCTCACAGAAGATAGCCATGTATGCGTGGAGTAACTGCACGCTGTGTTTCCTTTGAGGCACATGGTGAGCATGGAGGAAGGTCTTGTTGGTGCTTTTCGTGCCCGTGGTCAAAGTGATTTACCTTGGGGTAGGCATAGTTTTTCCATGATTTGTGAAGGAACCTAGAAAAGCTTTGTTCACATNGTGGACGATATGAGCACCAAAGGCTTCCATGGTGGCTGCCCCCAGGAGCGCACAGTCTCACAGAAGATAGCCATGTATGCGTGGAGTAACTGCACGCTGTGTTTCCTTTGAGGCACATGGTGAGCATGGAGGAAGGTCTTGTTGGTGCTTTTCGTGCCCGTGGTCAAAGTGATTTACCTTGGGGTAGGCATAGTTTCTCCATGATTTGTGAAGGAACCTAGAAAAACTTTGTTCACACGTCAGCATTCATTCTTTCCTGTCTTAATTCTGTATGTGGTGGCTCATCTCTATACATTTTAAGTGTTTTTAATAATGCTTCCCAAATGTTACTTCTATATTAAATGTCATTCAGTATTTCCAGAAAAATCTTTCACAATGTTTTCTGCCCAATGCCGTTACTGTCGCACACACTTGCTCTCTATCTAAGGAATTTCTCCTTGTCGGAACAAACATCAAATTTGAGGGTGTCTTTTTAGGCCTTACCATCTAAAGACACGGTGCCTCAAGTTAAAAAGCAAAGAAGCAAAGATACGGGACATACTTGAAACACCTTAAGTCTCATTATTCTGCTTTTTGCCAAACTGGGCAGAAGAAACCCTCGTCTGATAAGTGATGTGTCCAGGCAGTTTCAAGAAGTTCGATTTCTTTCTCAGGAATGAGGTGTGGAAGCAGCACTTAAAATCTGGCAGGTTGTAAGATGCCATCTTCAACCTTAGCTACACTGAAGCTCCTGCCATTCCATACCATAGTGTTATCTTGCCATGTTGAATCTAAAGGTGCTGGCATCTAGGGGAAGGAAATGTTTTCAGAGGTCTCATTAATCTTCCAGAAAAAAACGGAAAGCAAACTCAAAAAGGAAGCATACAGTGTGCGTCAGAGCTTTTTTAAGAAATTTATAGAAATGCATCAAAGTGTGTTGGCTGTGGCGCTGACGAGCTTTCAGAACTTGGCGCTGGAGTGTGTCTCCTCTAGCTTTCAATCTGGTCAGAGCCAAGAGCTTTGTTTTCTCTCTGCTTCTTCTCATGAGTATTTCCTTCAGCGCATGGCTCCTCTTCTGCAGACTCCACGCCTTGTCTGACAGAAGAAGTTGTCTTCTGGAAAGATTTTTTTTTTAATTATTATTGTTGTTATTTTAATCATGCATAGCTGCCAACTCTAGGGACTGACACCTTCCATTAATCTGAGTCATGATGAAGATCCTTCCTAAAGAGGCCATTATGTGCTCTGCTTGTTTAATCCTTGCACACCAGGGAAGGAGATGATGGGACTGGGCATGCTTCCACTTATGTCAGACAAAGCGGAGCAGAATTTGACTGTCCTATAAAATGTTTCACCTAGGAGGACGAGAAAGGCTTCTAGCACACATGAAAGGAAGAAAAAAGGCCAACCCCCAAATATATCGTTCTGCTTCAAAAAGGCAATACTATTGTTGTCCTTTTTTACATACTCATTAGAGTCAAGATTTTCAGAAGTTAGTAACAAGTATGTAGACATTATATGAGGACTCAGATACAAAGACCTTAAGTGAACCTGATTTATCTTGAGTTTGATAGTGTTGAGAGTCAATGGGGAACTGTGCTCCCAAGCGCTGACAGCTGGGCTGAGCACGTGTGTAAATCCTGCCTGTGCAGGTTCCTATACCCGAAGGAAAATCTCTGCACCATGGAGATTCTCATTTGAGTTGGCAAATAAAACTAGGTATGAGGAGAGAGCATGCAGAAGCTGGACAATTTATATTCAGGCCCCATCAGTGTCCCTTGTGAGTCAAGTCATGCTGGACAAGGAGCTTAAGATTTGAGTCCCTGTTCCCCACCCATCCACTCACTGAGCACAAGGGCACTCTGGAAGTGTAAATAATTGCACATGTTGTAAGGTCTTTAAGAGCAAACACACACACATACAAAACACAGCAAGAGCTCACATGCACATATGAAACAGGGTGGGAGTTTGGCACTCCTCTTTAATTGCTACTTAACTGAAATTAATCCAAAACACCCAGACCTACGAGCACTACAATGACTGCATTGGAAGGCAGGTGAGAGATAGTTCTGTTCTGGCAGTATCAGCACCGCCTTTGGTTAACCGTAGACCAGAGTTTGGATGTTGGTTATCGCCTCGAACATGTGAACCTCCATTCTGCCAGTCCAACAGTTCTCTGTCTCCCTTCCCCCCACCCAGGTGCTTCTGACTTGACCGCATTCAGTGACCCCCGGATGGGAATCGACCGCTCCTTCTCCGCGCTCCCCTCCATCTCCGACCCTCGGATGCACTACCCAGGAGCGTTCACCTACACGCCGACGCCCGTCAGTTCAGGGATAGGAATCGGTATGTCTGCCATGTCCACAGCCACGAGATACCACACTTACCTCCCACCTCCCTACCCCGGCTCGTCGCAGGCCCAAGGCAGCCCGTTCCAGACCAGCTCGCCCTCCTACCACCTCTACTACGGAACCTCCGCCGGCTCCTATCAGTTCTCCATGATCTCCGGGGGAGACCGGTCCCCCCCACGCATCCACCCCCCTTGCACCAACGCCTCCACAGGATCAACGCTCCTCAACCCCAACCTCCCCAACCAAAGTGATGTGGTCGAGGCAGAAGGGAGCCACAGCAACTCCCCCACTAACATGGCGACCACAGCAAGGCTAGAGGAAGCGGTGTGGCGACCATACTGAATACATTTTAAGTAGTTATGGGCCAGGACTAATGTGCTTTCTATTTCCCGGTGCCTGTAGGTATCCCATAAACACCTGTCTTGCTTATGGGCCCTGCCATGTTCATACATCACTTTGAGAAGGAAACCCTCCAGAAGCCAGCGCTCCCCGGAGCGGTGGCATGTATTAGCCAGCCCCTGGCAAAGCGATGTCGCTCCAGCAAAGCATCCCTTGCGGGGGGGCTGAGCTTCTGGAAAGGAGGACGCCTGAGTTGGTGGTCCGGAGGTAGCGAGGATGGGTAGAAAAGTACCCAGTCTGTTTCAAGGCCTGTGGCTTTCTAACATGCCTGGGCTTGAAGGTCTCCACAGCCCTAAAAAGAGTTTCGGTTCACTTCTATTTTTAAGACTTAAAACCTAAAAAAATCTTAGTAAGTTTACTGCATCTTATGGACATATTAACTGTAAGGAAGTATAGGAAGATTCCCAGAGGGAAACTGTGAACGCTTCTGTTTTAGCAATGCTGTGAATGAGAGGTTTTATATGTTGAACTTCATTCTTTCTTTTTTTTTTTTAAACCAAGTTGTATATTCCAAAGAATATGGAATTTTTTATTGCTGTTTTTGTTTTGTTTCGGGTTTGTTGTTTTGGGTTTGTTTTTTTTTTTTTTTAGGATGCAGCTCATCCTGCTTTGCATCTAATTTGTTTTATTTCTCTCGGCACCTTATAAATTGCAAAAGAAAAGATTTTACTCTTGTTTTTGTTTTAATCATGCTTGCTTCTTTCTTGCTTTGTCAACTGAAAGAATCAGCCTCTTTTTCTGAGTTAATTTAACTTTTTTCTCTTGGACTTTTTTTTTAATACAACGGCTACAGCCTTGGGTCATTTTCAACTACTGTACTACTTTGATAAGTTCATTGATATTTATGCTTGATATTTAGACTTTTCTTATTTGTTGATACTATTATTATTTAAATATTCCTATATTAAAAAAGATCAGCAATTGCCTTTTTTGGTAGCAGCCAAAATCAAATTTATCACATTGAAAAATGCTGGAATAACGATGGGTAAAGTGACCTCCTAATTACCTAGAAATATTGTTTACAATTATCTCACTCTCATTTTACCCAGTTAACTGGGCTCAGATCCTCAAAGGCCTTTAGGTGCCCAACTCCCACTGAAATGATTTAGGCACCAAAATCCCTGTGAATTTCTGTGCCTTCCCACCCAGTGGAGTCATCTCTCCCTACTCCTTCCTTGCTTTTCCTTCACCACCAGCGGTGACCCTCAGGATCAGTAATCAGGATGTACATGTTTCATAAGGCAGACTCAGTATTCCCTAACTAAATACATCCCCATACAGCCCCATTCTGCTCCCTGGCTTGCCTGGACCTCCTAAAAGTTCTGGTGGAGGCCTCCTAGTCTTTCAAAAGCGAAAGCCAGCACACACTTGAAGGGTGAAGCCCTGGCTCCAATGGAATCGGTGTGAGATTTGCACCCAGCTCAGCAGAGCCAAGATTTCTGTTCAGTACAAAGGCCATATTCCAGTACACTGGAAAATAGATCAGTTCATGCATCACAAAATAGCTCAGACTGAACAGGGTTGTCAAGCTCATCTGGAAAGCAGGCTAGCAAAGAAGGGGCCTTAACGGTTTCCCTGTCACCATCTTCTGAGGGAAGAGGAAGGGTATTTAAAACCGGTGCACACCATATTCTGTCCTGTAGTAAACATGCAAGGCTTATACCAACAGCATGTTAATACAGAGCCGTCATCGTTGCCCATCGTTACAGCACAAACATATCAGATGTCACTGTAAAGTTTATGGCACTATTATTTTATTTGAGGGTTTGGTCTGAATGCAGTTGTTGTACTACTCATTAATTACAAACTGCTGATGTTGACATGTGTGTGTTCCAAATTAGGTGGTTATTATTTAATGTACCTCTTAAATGAGTGAAACAATTGCAGGTCAACTCAGAGAGTATTTGAAAGCAGGACTTCAGATCAGTGTTTGATGTTTAAAAAAAAATTAAAAGGATTCAAATTAAAAAGATCCTTGGCTGCAGGCAGCAAAACAGCTGGACTTATTTAAAACCATTTGTTTTTCAAGTTTTGTTTTTTTAATATGATTTTGCTTCTTTGTTTAATTCAGATGCAGTAGCACTTTGGTATGGAAAAGTTACAAATTGAAGAATTTACATTGTCAATAAGGTCATTTTTGTGCAGAAAATAGGGAGTGTTTCAAGAGATCTCAGCAAAAGTTCAAAATGGTTCTGTTAAAATACATGCATGGCCTTGTGCTTTTCATTTAGCATAATATTCTTTATCATTTTCTAGAGTTTGCTCTGAACAAAAAAGGCAGAAAACATCAAAATTGTACCAGAACAGTTGAAAATATATTTTGGAAGTACGGAGACCTTGCTGAATACGGAAATACAGAGATCTTACCTGTTGTGACATTTACATAGTTGGAATCTCACCTCTTCAGTAGCCTAAAAAAAAGTCCTTCATCACTAAACAGTAGCTCTGTTGCAGAATCCATCTCACACATTCTCTGCCGCTGTGCAATTAAAATAATCATTTACTGCAGCTCTCACATCTGCGTTGTGACTGGACCACCCAAGTGCGTAGTACTGTGAACCCAGAAGTGAGGGAGAAGAGAGGACCTCAGGGGAGCCAGATGCCACCGCAGTGGGGAAGGCTGCCGTGGCCAGGTGACTTCAGCCCAGTGGCAAAAGTGAGGTTGACGTGGCTGGTATGCTCTCAGGCCTGTCGGTCGCCACAGACTGCTTTCTGCTAAAGCCCTTTGCCCCTTTTATCCTGTAGTTTGTACTGCGCACTTTTGAAACTAAAAGATCAGGGATTTACAAGAAAGGGGAGTCGGCATCTCTTAGCCTGGAGGTTAGACCTAACATCGAACATTTCTTATGTCTACAAATCTACTTTCTTTACACTTGTCCCAAAGGTGAAGTTTAATTTTACGGTCCCTGGTGTCAACAGGATGAGAAACTGCAGAACCGGTCACCACACTTACCCTCTCTCTGTCTTTACTGACATGTAACAAAAACCTGGGATTTCCCAGTGTCTCACCTGTTATGATTGTCAGCAACCAAACTTTTGAGTCTAATCTCTCTAGGTATGTCAAGCACAGCACAAAGCAGCACCATCCTTACAGAGGAAAAGCTAAGTTCATTATCCTTTGCAATTAGTCTGTTTAATCACTGTGGGTTTCAGCATATTCACACAAGTGCTTATGAGAAACCACAGTTTACTCAAATCTATATTTTTGTAGCCATCCCCTGTCCCGCTAAGGACAGCACAGATCTTTAAGGCTGTAAAAATGCTCTCATGTCGTATCTTAAGAGCACTTAGCAGGCAGAAAGATGACATTTGGATAAAACATCTCCCCCATTCACACATCTCCAAATTATAGTACGTAAGTATATATTTTTTTATATATAATATATATATATATATATTTATATAGTT
Organism: Steatornis caripensis; assembly: GCA_013398225.1. NCBI lineage: Eukaryota > Metazoa > Chordata > Aves > Caprimulgiformes > Steatornithidae > Steatornis > Steatornis caripensis. The sequence goes on along the minus strand of VZSC01012403.1, from coordinate 3,252 downwards.
TTATCATCCCGGTAGCTGAATGGAATCGAAAAAGAACTATTGTCCTGTTCACAAGTCGCAGCCAGCAGAGTGCCTTAGATACCTTCCCCTACTGAAGTACAGTTAACGGCAGTCCTTACTATCAGCTTGTGTGTTCCTTTCACAAGACACAACTCGTTGTCCAGATGCAGCCATATCAAACGATTGTGAAGTAAATATAGGGCCTGGTTCTCATTTGCTCTAAGGCCTCAAACTTGGCTCTCAAACAACGTTTACGGTCACTTCGAGTTCCTGCTACGCTTCCAGGGCGATGTACAGGAGCTTTAGTGCAAGGGGGAGGTGGATGCAGAGCGCATCCCTGCTACGAAGGATTTGATTTGTAGAATTATGCCAAATTATCTGCTGGAAAGGAGAAAAATTCTTTCCTCCTAATGGCCCACAGTCTTTGCCAGAGTGTTCCGAATTGCCTGCACTCTTGAAACATTCATTACTGCTTTCTGGGTGACCTTTTCCATTGGTGTATTTGAAGATTCAGAAGTGGATCATTATCCTATTTGAGCAAAACACTTGCTTGTTTTCCTGCATCGTAACATTTTTGTATTTTTTTTTTTAACCTTGCTTGGTCAGTACCAATCACTTGGCATTTTTCTCCTTGTCCTGAAAGGGTTGCATCAACAGAGTTACTTGTATTTATGTATGTAAATAGATTTCAGAAGCTTCATAGCAAAATATTTAGTGCTTGTAATTACTCTGCATTTCTTTCATTTCCCTGTGTTTTTAATGAACTTACCTTTGTGTTTGCTTAAATACTGTAGTGAGACTTATTTCTTTCGGAGTTAGTTAATTTAGGCTTCAAGATTAACTACATTTTATTCACTTTTGTAAACAGTTATAGCATGGTCTCTATTCAACACTCTTCACTTTTTTGTGGTAGGGGAGAAATGAATGTGCAAAAATCTGTAGGTTATTTGTGGTATTCTGGGTATGACAGTTACACCTTTCTTTAAAAGAAAACCCAAACTTTCAGTCTGAGGTGGCCGTACGGTAAGTCTGAGGGAGGACACAGCGAGAGACCTGCTCCTATCGGAATGGCATCAGAGTGTATTCGTTCAGCATTTACTGTCTATGTTTACAAAACAGATGCTGCAGCATCCTGCAACAGTCACATTTTCCCTTGATACTGTCATGCTGAACATTTCCAGAAGGGGAAACTACCAGGTTCTGGAAGTTTGCTTTTTTGTTTTCGATTGCAGGGGATTTTTCTTGGGGGGGTGGGGGGTGGGGGGAGGGGACAGGGAGCTGCTNCCTGTGGCAAACTTCACCCTTCCTCTCTTAAATGTCTGTGGTAAAGAGTTGCTGTGACACAAGGCAATATGGGTTATTTTACACAGGGAATGTTTCCCGTTTCACTTTCGCTGTGTAGAACAGTAGCTAAATTTGCAGAGAGAAGAGAGGAGATTTTTTCCCCCACTACAGGAAGTCTCTAGATACCACGTCAGAGTAGACTCTTGCTGTACATAGGGATGGTTGTGTCCAGCGCCACGGGAGAATTCATTACAACTAGCACGCAGAGCAGCTGGACTGCTGCGTTAGTTCTAATGAAAACTTTCTTTCTTTCTTTATACCACAGTTTCCTCTGTAAATTCAATATCATTATTAGTGTGAATGACAAATAAAATGTTTGACAAGTATGCACATTGGCCCGGTGCGTTCTTTCATGAGGGAGAAAACAACTCTCTCTGAGAAAAAGTAACCATCAGAAAAAGGATACTGAGCATGTACCACTCACATCATCAAAAATACATTTCCATAACTTTTCTTTTACCGATTAATTTCTTTTTTAACATAAAATGGCATTTTTCTGCTACAGAGTAACCTGGCAGAAGGCCTGCTATCCAATAAGACTATCAAAATAGGGCTGAAAGGAGACTTTTCAGGTAAAGAAGCCTGGTAATCACATTATATCTCTGGCTTCTTGATTAAATTTCAATATTTCAAGGTCGTCTACATCTCTTATTTTTCTCCCTTAACCTTTTACTTCTTGGGTTGGATGGTTTTTGATATTGATGAGTTGAGCCTTACTTCAGGAGCACCAAAAGGGATAGTTTGAGGTTGTATTACTTACGAGATACATTGGTTGTTTTTTTCTTTAAATAAATAATGAAACAGTAGTGTTAATGAAACATTAATATGGGAGAACCAAGCTTTCAAAATGAGGAAAAAACCCAGAGTCAATATTGAAAGTTCATTCTGAAAGCCTCTGTATCTATGTATATACAGATATATATAAAACCTTTTAAATTGGCTCTACACAATACATTGCATTACACGAAAGCTTTCAATAGTATCCTTCTACACAATAATGTATATATACAAGAATTAACTTTCATCTGCTCCTCTCAGTCAAGCGAAAAACAAGCTACAAAGCAAGCTATTAAAGGTGTGTTTTTTCTGAAAACTTGTCAGGTAGTACATCATCTCTCAAAGGATAATTCTTATTATCTTTTTAAAATCAGGGCCAAGACACTAAAAGAAAACTGTTACTGAATTCCAGGTACTTAAATTTCTAACCTCTTTAGAGGTTAGAGATGCTAACATATGCCTCTAACATGGTTACTTGTTACCCTGCTCAATATGACCATCCAACGTTTCTTTCCAGCACAACCCCATTTTATCCTAACAATATTGCACTTATACGTTGGCAAAGGCCTACGCTACAGGTTCTTCTCCTTACCCTACAAAACCCAAGAGCACTTCTTTAGAGGTGGATGATGAAGCAGAGCGCGTATTTGTTTTGTTTCTTACTTTAACACAACAGAAAAAGAAGCTCCAAATAGTGACAGTCAAAACAAAACCAAAAACATTACACCCAAGGGCATCTCAGCAGAAGTATTTGTAGCTAGATTTTGAAGACTGTGTCACCCAAGGGCATCTCAGCAGAAGTATTTGTAGCTAGATTTTGAAGACTATGTAGAGGACACACCAGCAGAGTTCTCATTTTATATAGGAGGGTAAGGCATCAGAATGCCATGGCCTTTTTGACCGGATGCACACACCTTACTGCCGCTGAGGCTGCCCATCCTTGTGAGAAAAGCCATGTCTTTCTTACTTGACAGCAGCAGCTCAGGCATTTGTGCGTGGCAGCTGGACAAGCAGACGAGTCTCTCCTAGCCCCAGGCCCGCCAGCTTTCACAGGGGTTGTGTTATCGCAGATCGGTGGCACTTGCTCTCTGCAGGGTGAAGGGAGGAAGCATGGGCAGCTGCCATCTCCTG
>VZSC01012399.1:14046-38763 GCA_013398225.1 Steatornis caripensis | reverse complement strand
GGCCTCACCAGTGGCGAGTACAGGTGGACGATCACTTCCCTAGTCCTGCTGGCCACACCATTTCTGATACAAGCCAGGATGCTGTTGGCCGCCTTGGCCACCTGGGCACACTGCTGGCTCATATTCAGCCGGCTGTTGACCAACACTCCCGGGTCCTTTTCCTCTGGATGGCTTTCCAGCCACTCTTCCCCAAGCCTGTAGCATTGCATGGGGTTATTGTGACCCAAGTGAAGGACCTGGCATTGAGCCTTGTTAAACCTCATACAGTTGGCTTCGGCCCATCAATGCAGCCTGTCGAGACCCCTCTGTAGAGCCTTCCTACCCTCAAGCAGATCAACACTCCCACCCAACTTGGTGTCGTCTGCAAACTGAGTGCGAGGGCGCTCGATCCCCTCGTCCAGATCATTGTTAAAGATAGTAGAGAGAACTGGCCCCAGTACTGAGCCCTGGGGATCACCACTTGTGCCCAGCTGCCAACTGGATTTAACTCCATTCATCTCAACTCTTTGGGCCTGACCACCCAGACATTTTTTTACCCAGCGAAGCGTACACCCGTCCAAGCCATGAGCAACCATTTTCTCCAGGAGAATGCAGTGAGAGTGTCTTACAGAATCAAAGGTTTTACTGAAGTCTAGGCAGACAACATCCACAGCCTTTCCCCCATCCACTAAGCAGTTCACCTTGTCATAGAAGGAGATCAGGTTAGTCAAGCAAGACCTGCCCTTCATAAACCCATACTGAGTGGGCCTGATCACCTGGTTGTCCTGTTAGTGCTGTGTGATGGCACTCAAGATGATCTGCTCCATAACCTTTTAGTTATGTTGGATTCAGCAGCTTGGGAAGAGGTCATGCCCTGACATGATAATCTGTGGCTGTCAAAATCTGAAACTAGTTTCAAATTTGCTCTTAAATACACCAGCTGATCCTGCGTGCTTACATCCCAATTCTGTGAGCTGTATGTTCTTCATTAAGGATTCACATGAGGAGTCACACTGAAGACAAAATATCTTAGGGCCAAAACTGATGAAAACGGTGGCAGCCAATAAGGCCAGCATTTCCAAAACTAACTAGGTTACTGCTGTCAGTAAAGTACCCTGATGCTGTCTATCATTCATATTTTTTTCTTTAGGCACAGGCATTTATTAATTTTGCCTGAAGTGATCTAGAACTTGCACAGCCAAGTGCCATGTCCTGCCATGTACTTCTTAATCCCCTGAACCTTATCCCTGCACTCTAGGAGCAGGTGGGATTCTCAGATTCATCTGACTTTTCCAAGCTAATCGGGACACCCAGTGAGAGTGAAGAAGTGAGAATGTGTTTAAATAATATGTAATCTGACTAAAAAAACCCAAAACACACAGAAGATGTGAAGAGAATGTAGTTTTAAAATGCAGCTTTTTATTACATTGTTAACTTCTAAAACCACTTCAAGAAATGCTATTCAGAAAATTACTGACAGGTTCAATTTCTGGCATCACCTTGCCTTATGGAAGTTACTGAAGTAAGCAAGATTGTATACATCAGAATGAACAAAATTTAGCTCAGAGTTGTTCATATGCTGTGACTGCTATGTAGAAAATATCTGTTGCTTGACCGTATTCTGTTCTTTATCTTGGTAGGATTTTGACAGAAGAACAGATATGACATTTATTCTGTGTTTAGCACATCTGAGGAAACTCTTTAAAGTTTTAAATAGAAAAATATCTATAGCCCTTTCTAAACAATCCTGTCTCTACTGAATAGGTAATTACTGAGATTAAACAAGCGTATCTAAATTGCTTATGTATTCCGGTTGCTTCTATTTTCTGCTGGCTTTATGAATGTCCTTCTAAAGAAAGCATGAAAGATATTTGCTTTGGGTTTTTTTGAAATAGCCTGCAGAATAAATTACTTACATTTCAGGAATAAGTTGTTGTTTCTGAGGAATAAAAATTTTATTTTGCAATATTTGAAGTAGTTTCCACTTCAAAGTTTCTGAAGCAAGAGACCGTGCGTTTATTTTTAGTCTTCTAAATTCAAATCCTCATAGTATTGAAGCAAATCAAACAAAGAAACAAAAAAGTCTACTTGAGTTAAAATAGGAATGTGCCTTCTTTCTCCCAGCAAAAAGTCATTGATGAAAGGAATGGCTGTGCCTGATCCTCAAACCTAGTTCCCAACTACTGCAGCAATTATAGCACTTAATTTTTTTAATCCTTGATATCATAGTGTTGGAGATGCTCTTCCCATAATCTAAGACTGTAAGTGAGAACGAAACATGATCCTGATAAAAGGTATGCCTTTGACTTTAGCAGAACTATGTCGTTCACAAGTTACTGCACTGCAAATGTGAACAGGACTAAGCACAGGCCTTAGGTTTGCTAATTTCTGTTTCTTGTTCAGTTTTCCAAGAGGAAATCATTCATTTTCTTCATGGTCTTTCATTCATGAACCACAAAAAAGGTGCAAAAATGCTACACAGTGTTGGTAGTACTCATGCATAAATTGTGAGTACCATATTTAACGCCTTCTATCCAAAGTAGCTGGACAGATTTTACAAACGCAGACTGTGCAAGAATCTCTTCCTAAGTAATTGCCTTCCAATCATTCCTAGAATGCCTTGCAAATGGTTATCTAGTTATTTAAATTGTAAATGGGTCAGTGAGTAAAATCATAGAATCATAGAATGGTAGGGGTTGGAAGGGACCTCTAGAGATCATCTAGTCCAACCCCCCTGCTAAAGCAGGTTAGCCTAGAGCAGGTTGCACAGGAATGCATCCAGGCAGGTTTTGAATATCTCCAGAGAAGGAGACTCCACAACCTCTCTGGGCAGCCTGTTCCAGTGCTCTGTCACCCTCACAGTAAAGAAGTTCCTCCTCATGTTCAGGTGGAACTGCCTGTGTTCCAGTTTGTGCCCATTGCCCCTTGTCCTGTCGCTGGGCACCACTGAGAAGAGTCTGACCCCGTCCTCTTGACATCCATCCTTTAGGTATTTGTGAGCATTGATCAGATCTCCTCTCAGCCTTCTCTTTTCCAGGCTGAACAGACCCAGCTCTCTCAGCCTTTCCTCATACGAGAGATGCTCCACTCCCGTAAAAGCTAGTTGCATCATGCTCTTAAAGTATCTGAAACTTTTGTTGCCTTGTTTAGAAGTTCTTGTGATGGTTTTGCATGGAGAACAGAAAAAGAGGAACAACTCATTGATTCCTTTTCAGAGTATTGTTTACAACCTGCTGGTATATGGAGAGGAAAGCAAATAGGTGAGGCAGTTGGAAGCACTGTTGCTTGCTTGTTGCATGAATGGGTTTTGAATGCAGATTTTTTTTTTTAAAGTATAGACTTTAATCTATATGTAATTTTTTGGATCTTTAGAAGAAAGGAAACAAGTAAGTGAAAATCTCTACTTTTATCTCAAAGGACTCCTAGAAGTAGTATATCATGTTGTAACTATTGTGATATCATGTAGTTTTCTTACTTTTAATTTATGGAAGGATAACTGGGTTACTCTAATAGCAGTCATCTATTTCCGCCTGCTAAAATGGTTTTACTGTTCAGATAATTGGATAGAATTGGCTGACGAAAACGGCATCTAACTGAGAAATCTTTTACTGTGTGCTGAATTTTTACTATGGGCGTACAGTGTTTCGTATGCATCATTAAAATGTGTGATTCCAAGATGAAATAGACTTTAATACCTTTAATACAATGTGGCAAAAGTCTGTGAAGAAAAACGTAAGTCATCTGAAGGTGAAGGTTCTTTTTCAGGACCTTATTAACATCTTTCATAACGTTATGAAAAGACCTGTTTAAAATGCTTCTGTGGCATCAAGATACAGGAGTGGGATTCTAATTTACCACGTAATCACTCCCCTAGTGATTGTGCGTAATAAAGCCAAAAAAAGATGCATATGATTTTTCATTTGTTTATCTTTTACAAATATTAATCAATCTTCAGAACTTCAAATCAGTTCTATAGACAGATTTGTCAGATTCAGTCAGATTCACCTCTTTCCCTCCCTCCCTCCTACCTTCTCTCTCTCCCTTTTCTGTGTATCAGGATAGCTTCTCCAGAAACTGTGATGACAATCACTTTGCAATTGAAAAATAATTGCATCATATGTTGAATCAATATGACTAACTGTGGATGACAGTACTATCTCCTGATGGTTTTTGAAAACAGAAAAGCTGATTTCACAAGGAATAAGGCTTGGCAGAATGGAAGATCTGTCTTGCACTCATCTAGCCTTTCGTGTTATGCTTAATGGCCCTTGTTATCGATATTCTACTGTAAAAGGAGAAAATTGCTAATGCAAAATGTTTCTCGCTTAGGCTTAATATTAGAATTTACTTCGCTTGTATTATGCAAATAAGAAAAAAAACCAGTCATTTAAAACAAACCACAACTATCAACATGTGTACTAGAGAGAAACTCATGGCAAGAACTAAAAAGTACTGTACCATGATGTAATTCAGACCTGTTTCAATAATTTTCTGGTCATCTTCAGAAGTCTTCCGACTATAGATACACTTGCAAATAAATCAGTCCAGGTTTAGCCTCTACAGGCATAGGATCAAGTTATTGGTCGTTACCACTCACAGTTGATCTGCATAACCCACCAGATTTATTAACATAGCATTTACAGTTTAAGCCATCTTCAGTATGATTTACACTGGCAATACTATTACTTCCAAATGCAGGAGCTCATTTTGGATAGTGTCCAAAGAATTCATTGCTTTGAATGTCTGATCTTACTTCTGTCAGGGAATCTAAACATGTTCCAATCCCACACAGGCAGGCTGTGGTCTCAGGCGTCATCCTTTTACGGCTTCAGCACTGCACTCTCTCTATTTACAAAAACTGCATAGAGAACAATCCTTAGTTTGCAACTGTGTCTTGCATACCTGATGATTGTGAAGTGAAAGGCAACTGTGTGAAACATTTTTATTGTATAACAATAAAATATTTAGTGGCAAGATTAAAGACAAACTATGTGCATTTTTTCAATATTGCATACAGTGCAGAAGGCTAATCTGTCCTGCATCTTCTCCTACTACATTTAGAGAGATGTTTGTAATTGATGACAAAGTTCTGATGTGATTACTCAGTCACTTTCATGTTGCATCTACTTTCTATCGGCTCAGAAGATACACTTTAATATTCCCTGTTTTCTTGTACACGCTTTCAAAGGGTAGGTAGAAAGCATTGCTGTCACATAATCAAAGCTATCTAGAAGGAAAGACTTTGTCTCCTTATTTGACCTTTTTAGAGGAACAGGCTTGCATAAACCTCTCTTCCCCCTCAGATATGGTGCCGTACTTGAACAAGAGACTTACTGCTTCCTACCTCATCAGTCCTGTTCCAGAGAGATGTGGTCCATAAAATTATATCTTTCCACTTGGCTTACAACAGATTATCTTTTTGCTCTCTTGCCTAGGGAAAAATGTCTTAAAGCAGAAGAGGGAATAAAAATAAATGAAGGAACGTTTTTTTCCAGGAACTCTGTATAGCGACAAGAAGAAACTTTGCTAAACAAGTCAGAATAATAAGAGGCAGTAACTTGTATTTGAAGCGTGTTGAAACTGAGAAAAAAACAACTGTTGTTTTACAGTTATCCTGACTTCTTCATTAATTTTACTTTTTCTCAAAGAAGACTGGGAGATGGAAGGGCTCCATCAGCTGCTCATCTTCAGTGTCTCAGGCTTGTGTTAGGGAGTTTCAAAATGGCTCTCTAAAGCAGATGGAAGTGGTAAGTTTCTGTGTTTATTTTGTATGAGGTTACTTTTATTCTGCCATGGTATTCACTAGGAACGGATTTATGTGATCGCATGTCTGACTTGAGCCTGAAGAATATTTGCCCAGAACTCTCCTTGTCCTTGAAACACTCGACAGATAAAATTTCTGATCAGAATACCTTTAAAAGGTGCTTTCTTTAATTCTGAGAGTAGATGACCATCATATCAGCAACTAAACTGTAGCTGGGTGAAGTTATGGCAGGCGTAAGGTAGGGGACAGGAGATGAGGTAAAGGTTGGTAGAGAAATTCAGGACTAGGAATAATTTCATAGTGCTGCTCTCTCAATGTTATCTCAGCCCCACATCTCCTCACAGCTATGGCCCCAGTTGTGTTGGCTGTCTGGAAAGGTAACCTACTTACTTACACTCCCATGCCGTGCCTTGCTGAGGAAGGACACACAACAGGTCAGTAGACTCCCATAAGAAGTGAAAATCTCAGCTAAACGGTGACACTGTTCAGTTGATGTAGTGGTCGATGTCCAATGTGGCTGTCTAGTGAGGAAAGAATTGAGGCCAGTAACTGATGTCTCCCAGGCTGCTATATTGTGACTTCAAATTAAAGACGATGAATAGCTCAAAAAGGCCACCTGTTACACAGCTTTTCCCCTAACATATGAAGTCCTCTTAACGCTCAGGCTGATTCAGTGTAGTGAGGAATGTGCTGACAAATGCTGTATTACAGAAATGTATGTTTATAAAATAAATTGTTATAGACATATTGTTGCATCTGCTGAAGTGAATGGGACGTTTGAATACAGATAAGTGGTACACGATTCCTCATTCGTAATACACTAACAGTTCAGTGTTATGTGAAGTGTTCTAGCACTGCAGAAGATCCCCTTATTCTGGTAACTTCTGTCTGTGGAGAGAACCCAAGTAAGATGAAACTGCGGTGAGAGGAACATAAAGGATGAAGGGAATGTTAGTACCATTCTTTTACCATCCACTTCTATGGATCCTGCAAAAGCCTCTCTTTATCTCCATCTGCAGATTTCAGGCACCAGGGAGTCTGCAAGACCATCCTCCACGGTACTTCTTCCACTCTTCAGGGAGTCCCGTTTGATGGGAATAAGGGAAGGGCAGGAAGGGGCAGACAGGAGACTGCGCCCGCAGGCTGTGAGGTACACGTGGAACTGGGAGGCAAAAAGAAAGTTACCAGTCTTTGAATATTTGCATTTCACAGAATGAAATCCCTAGTATTTTAACCATGAGGAAGAAAACTGAAGTTTCAAAAATAATTAAGTATGTATAGCAATAGAACACTAGCCCTTTCCCTGACATGGATTCTGCCTTTGGTAGGGCTGACCCAGTTCTGTTCGTCCTTTAGCGAGACAGTATCTCACTAGAATAACAATATGTTTCAGTTCATACACAATGTCCCTTGCTATTGCTAAGATTCAGAATAATTCAGTTATAAATACCACTATTAATTTCAGGATCTCTAGGGATATGCTGAGACACTGGTGCCTTGCTCTGACATTACCATGTATCTTACACAGTCAGATTGCAGAAGTATTTTTATGCATTCTGCAGTTGTGATTAGTAAATGTATCTGCAGGAAATAAAGTTCATATCACAACATTTTGTTGCAAATCAACTTTCTTGTTAAACTTGTTGGCTAGCTGAAAATCATAGTTTGTGTAAACTAGTCTTGTCATAAATGAATGCATTCTCCATGAGAAGGGACTCAGGACTCAGACTCTGCCCTTGGCCTGCTGTGTGTTTAGGTGGGACAAGACACTTCATCTATTCTCCTGTTCCCCATATTTGAATCATAGAATCATAGAATGATTCTTCCTCATGTACAGGTGGAACTGATATCCATCAGTTTGTCAATGAATATGTTATAGGAGACAATGTCAAAAGCATTGCTGAAGTCAAGATAAACAATATGCACTGCTTTCACCTTGTCCGCTGAGCTGGTAGTTTTGTTCCAGAAAGCTATCAGGTTGGTCAAGCATGGTTTCGTTTTCATGAATCGATGCAGACTATTCCCTGTCACCTTCTTGTTCTTTGTATGTGTAGAGATGGTTTTGAGGATTGTTTGCACCATCACTTCCCCAGGGATTGAGGTGAGGCTGACCAGCCTGTAGCTCCTACTTCTTGATCTTCCCAGACTACTTAATGCTTTTACCAGTCCTAGAAACCTGTCTTCAGTGAAATAAGACAGAAGCAAATCTACTGCTTAATATCACACTCAACACATTGGTTCAAACAAGGGTTTGTGGTTTTTTGGCCAAATAACATATCCAGTATATTTTAAGAATAACTTCAATTTTTCATGTGTAATATAGTGACTTAAATCCCTAAAGGCCAACCTTCTGTCTGTAAGGTTTGTAGTAGAACAGCTACTTATAATGCTTAACTGAGACAAGACGCTTATGGAATATCATTTCAATAACAGGTTCAATTTTTGCATCACTGACAGTAAAATCATCTGCCACTGAAGCTGTAGAACACTTCAATTGAAAAGAAGGGTTCAGAGGTCGCCTTGAATTTATAACCACAACTGATGTGAAGTACGAGTGAAAATCAGCTGATCCACACTTTATACTGCACAAATCTCTGTGAGAGTGGATATAATGCTCTTGTAAAGAAGTCAGTGGTTTGATTGTAAAAACCGTGTTGTAGATGGATAGCACTTGCTTCCCACCCCTCTTTCCTAACCAGCACTGAGCACCAGATAAAACTTAACTATAAAATGAACGTACAGCACCACCTCTTGATGGAATTGCTTTCTGCAATGTGATCATTGCAGAGTTCCTCTCCTCCCTCCTCACCACCCCCTTTATAAATATAATGAGAATTTGGGACAAGTAACATGCTATTTTGCTATTTTGAATCTGTAAAAGTAAAATTATTCTGCCATCCCTGAAGGCTGCAGTACCAATCTGCCCTCACAAGTCCTGTAAATTGTTGCCATTTACAACCCTCAGGTTAGACCTATGCACTTTGGACAAACTGCCTGCTGGAGACCTCCACATGTCGACATCCTGGGAGCACTGCAGTGGGTACTCCAGATGTGCCAGGACATCTGTTATGGTTTAACCCTGACCAGCAAGTAAACCCCACATAGCCACTCGCTCTCTCCCCCACAGTGGGATGGGGGAGAGAATCAGAAGAGTAAAAGTGAAAAGATTCATGAGTTGAAGTAAAAGACAGTTTAATAGGTAAACTAAAAGCCACGCACGCAAGCAAAGCAAAACAAGGAATTCATTCACTACTTCCCACCAGCAGGCAGGTGTTCAGCCAACCCCAGGAAAGCAGGGCTCCATTCACACATAATGATTACTTAGGAAGACAAACACCTCCCACAGCTTTAATTTATGAACACAATGTTGTATGCTGTGAGATGTCTTTTTGATCAGTTGAGGTCAGCTGTCCCAGCTGCGTGCTCTCTCAACTTCTTGCCCACCCTCAGCAGCGTGAGCAGAAAAGGTTTTACACTGTGTAAGCACAGTTCAGCAATAACTAAAACATCCTTCTGTTATCAACGCTGTGTTTGTCACAAATCCAGAGCAGCCCCATACGAGCTCTAACTCTGTCCCAGACAAAACCAATACAGCATCTTAAATGAAACTAAGATTGGGCAACTGAGTCAGTTCCACTATTGAGAGGTAGGAACCTACATTTACATGCTTTAACAAGGAGGCAGATATAACAAGGGTAGGAATCTCTTCAATTTTATCTGCTGCTATCAGAAAAGTAATATGTATGGCAGCCTTGTATAGAACTGTGTTTTTAATATAATTCAGTCATCCCGATGATGTTAGCCCACTTTATTTTATTTATTTATTTATTTATTTAATTTCACTATTTTTGGTATAAAAACTGATCCTTGTTTTGGGCTGGACTTTTCCTTCAACACATATTAAAGGAATACAAACTCCTCTTTAATAAATAGAAGCCTTTATTAAAGAACCCTTAAAGTCTGTTAGCATCTAAAAAGTAAAAACAACCAAAACCATATGGATCTATGGCAATTCAGGCGCCTACAAAGAGAAATAACCTAAAAAGCCAAGAAACATTCATGAGTTTATAGAGACTATGTGAGAATCTCTTACAACTATTGTCTATTTTTGTGTAATTTTGTCAAGGGCTAGTTCTCTTTTAGCAGCAAAGGTTAACAGGTGTCATCACAGACTGACTGGCATGAATAGGTATTTTCAGGCAATTTACTGCTCTCACACACTTTCAGATTAGTTAGCCATGGAGGACAAAATACCAAAAAACCCCACAATGGTAAGGCAGTATTTATAAAAAGTCCAAAACATGCAAATTTAGAAGAAAATTGATCCATGTATGGCTCATTTCTTTCACAACGAAACACGAACTCAGACCTTCAGGACCTGATGCTTAAACAAATCAACTTGCTGGCTCACTAGATCCTCATAATAACAATATTTTTCTGAGAAAGTCCTACCGGCAACAAATTTTTTAGAGTACTGAATTCTATTCTGATTTTCATTTAAAGGAACAGAATAAAAGAATATTTTCCATCAGTACAGAGCCTGCCATGGGGAAAGCACAAATGCATGCTTTTAGTTAGCATGAAATCTATGGTATAATCATAATTTTATTCCGTTACCAAAACATATGACACTGCAGGAATTCAAAATCCTTTGTGTGTTGTCCATCGCGTTACAGTCTTGTGCAGATAACATACAGGCTGATTTATGCTTTAAAGGTAAACAGTGGTTTAGAGTATATGTAACAACCTTTTGGTCATTGTCTCTGAAAAATAAATCACTTTGTCATTTTTATTTTGTAGGCTATTAAGAAATGTGATGGCTAATTAGAATGAAAAAATGTAGCTTCATTATTCATTGAATGGAGCTGCATAACAACGCACTATCAAAAGGATCCGGAGAAGAAAAATTGCATTAAATTAGGAACACCAAATTTTCAGAGAAGAAGTGCACGTAAATAATTAATCTCTAAGAGCAGTATGAAAAATTAAAAGTAACTCGAATCTTGTCAACATGTGCAATCCTTATGCAATCAAAACTCCCACAGAAACAAGAAGTTTGCCTATGAAAGAAAAGAAGACTTGGGGGCTTCGGAGATGAGATGAGCTGAAGGAAGAACGGGCATTTTATTAAAAGTGATCCAATCTGAAAAACTGCATCTTGAATTGAAGCAGTAGTCTAATCCTTCCTAATGATTATTTTCAAATCTTGTTTTTTCCACCTTATCCTTTGAAACAAATACAAGAGCAGCGATTTACAAAGGAAGATGATGCCATACGAGCTATTTTTCCTCCTGTAAGTTCCTTTGACTCTTTTAAAATGGATCCATGCCCATAACCTTAACTATAATCTTCATTTTATTTGCATAAAACAAATAGCTGGGATGGATGTAAGAACTATTTAGTGAAAATGCTGAAAAGAATTAAAGATTTTTTTAAAAAAACAAACACTCACATACATACATAGGACTGTGTTAGTAGAAAGTTTAGTTTTGAATTGTATTATACACACTAGCTACCTTAGCAAAAAAAATAAATCCTGATCATGGCTAGTTGTTGTAGACCTAAGCGCTCACCTTTACTGACAGTTCGTTAGATGAGCAGGAAGACGGAGTGTAACTGATGTGTAACAAGTTCATGCTCAGATGTGCACATGGGAGAAACGATTCTTACTGGCTCCCATAGCCATATTTTAATCAGGCTCTTGTGCCTCTCGCTTTTCTCTTGGACCCTTGTCAGCATACTTTCCATTTGTTTGCCATGGGGGTAGATGAGCACATGCTCACTGACTTTTCAGAAATCCCCCAGATCTAATTTAGCGAACACAGGAGCAGCAGAATGCCCAAAAGAAACCTGGGTAAAGTTCAGTTTAGGTAAAAATCACAGGACTTTTTAAAGAGGAATACTAAAATGGTTTACCATTAATGTTTTAGCCGGTAATATAGAAATCTGTATGACGTTAAATATCAGTAGAAGAGCCACCTAGTTATCACCTTGTAAAAAATGCTGTTCTTCATTAGTTCTTGAGTTTTTAGAAAACCTGTAAAGACTTGTGTGTTTCGAAGTGCAAAATAAATTCAATTGTATAGAATGTCAGCAGTCTTAGGCAAAACAAAGCTTTCAGGGAAGCATAACGGCAGAGAACATAGTGGTATTTAAATTGCTGGGCCGTAAAGGATGGAACTATCAACAAGTGAACAAAAAACATAACCCATGAAGAAAACTCCCAGAGCAAAGTACAGTTGTTTCATCCCATTAAGGGATACAACTTCTTTTCTAATTTTTGAAACAGATGGTATGACAAGATTGGCAATGCTCTACAGCATGAGCATAATCTAGCTCATTGAAAGCTGAGCTGAAAATAACAAAATGAAACTCAACATGGAAAAAGACTCAAGCTAACACATGCAGGGGGAAAGAAATTCAAAACAAAGAGTTGCAAACAGAACAGGAAACCTGGAAAGCAAGTGTGGTAACGGAGGCCAAGAAAAGAGTGGCACGCAGATGATGTCCACTTACCCAGGAGAGGGGTTTTAGCTACACAGACTTTAATTATCACAACTGGAACATGCCTGGGATGTTGGGACTTGCACTTCTACACTTAGCTAATACATCAGCGATTGCATGGCTTTTAATGGTAAGAAGTCACTGGAGCTTGAGTTTCTATGCCTTTTCTAAAATTTTCCATGCCTTCCTGGCCTTCTTCATGGTAGGCATAGTGCACCATGTTTTATTGTACAGAAAATTTGTAAATCTTGCTGTCAGGGTTGCAGATTGCTCTTTTTCCTGAGCCCCTCAGGGAAGATGTGATTCTGTTCCACAGTGCCGCCTTCTGAACCAGCAGCACTGAGTGCTGCATATTTGGAGCTTCGTCATGAACAAACAAATATTCACCAGGTCCCTCTGTGTGCAGCGAGATCAGACAAAGTGACAGAACCACCCTTCCCTGACCAAAGTGTTGGGAGGGGGTCCTGTGTCTTTTCTGATTCCCCTTTTTTTTATTTATAGCAATACTTAAGCAATTACCATACATTTCATTTCCACAATACATTCCTTCATAACTGGTTATGTATAATAGTTCAACATATCCTTTATTTATTTTCATTTTGGTGAAAAATGAAGTTAATTATAACTCACTCAGAGATTTGATGGCTGTGAGCAATTCCGTTTCATAAGTCTCAGGACTTGGGGTTTTTGTCCTTTTATTGTTTGCTTCTGCAACACCTTCAATGCTTTTCATAATGGTCTCTTTCTTGTGACTACTAATACATAGATTCAAAAATCATCCTGATTTTCATTATCTCTTAAAGGGAATCAGAATGATGCTTCACGTAATGTTTAATTTTCCCTGGATGTCTTGATTTTTTCTTTTGAATCAAGTCTTCTGCTCTACTAGCTTAAAGTTAACATGGATTATTTTGAAAAAAAGACAAAACCTACCAAATTTTTCATGAACATAAGTTCATTGAAATCAATTCAGAAACACTGCTAAATGCTTTAGAGTGCAAAGTAGTTTCCTGAGAGGCTAGGAAGGAATCCTAACTCCTATTCCGCTTCCCAGCCGCCTTGTGCAGAATTAACTCAAGTGCTTTCCTTGCTTCCTTCTGTAACATATGCATTGTGTTATTTGATCTGTACAAAATATTTACAATGAAAATGGAAAAAAACAGAATTTTTTTCCAAGTTGATTTCAATTTCATCAAATAGTGATGGCTGGTCCGGTACAGCAAAAGAAAACTACAGCCGTTTTGTGAAATTCTGTGCTTTCTTTTCTTACAGACTGGCTAGATGTCTAGCTCTGGGCACTTCCAGTTTTAGGCAGCAAAATTACAGGTGGAAGGGTAAACAAATAGTAGGATAATCATAATGGATTTTTGTATCATACAGTTTTATGCATTTAACATCCATTTCCTTAAGCTTCTTTCATTAGGGCTGCTACAGAAGATTTGGAGAGATAGTTACATCCAAAAGGGTGCTTCAGAACATGGAAACTACATGGATTTTTTTATCTGACTTCTTCTTTGGGAAAGCCTCCTCCTGCTTACTGATTACCTCTCTCTCCTACCCCAGCCTGGAGAAGGTCCCTGTGGTAAAAAAACATGTCCCCTGATCTCAGTAATTAATTGCTGGGATATCTCCCAGTAAGGTAAGTGGTTATATCGTTTCATTTCCTTCTCCTCAGTCCTCATGGCCCATTATGTTGCTCTTTTGCACATTTTTTCCTGCCAGCTTGGCTTTTCCTCTTGGTCTTTTGAAAGCTCAGCAGTACATATGCTCACCTTGTAGAAATCATATAACTTAAAAAAAATAATTTTATAGTAACTTCATTAAATTAATTACATTCGTTCTGTCATGAGCTTCATATTGAGACCAGTATAAACAATGATGAAATGAAGGAAAGATTCTGAAGCCAAGTAGCACAGCACCGTGGGCACTGTCAGTTTTCAGGCAAGTGGTTCTCAACATTTAGTAATTTTAATTTTGTTTGTTTTGAAAGAAAGACTCTAAACATATGTGATAAAGAATCTGAGTGAAAATTATTTCCCTTTGTAATTAAAAATATAAGAATAGCAATGATTTTCTTTGGCCAGAGTTCACATTTTCCATTTACACAGCAGTTACCAAGGAAAGGTTTTGCATTAGGTTTGAAAAAAATCATTACATGAACAATGGATAGTTGATATTTCCTGAATAATATCTCACTTCCCCAATTAAAAGTAGTGTTTTCCAGAAAGTATCTTTTTCTGAGTTGATTTTAAGTCATCACAGTGACTCATTAAAATACATTGTTTCTGAAAACTCCCTAAGGCAGCAAATGAAATGTCATATAGACAGATCATCATCTGTAAGGCACTGCTTTGCAATTAATATGACTTTTATAACACAACTCTCTTTTTTTAACTGACAATGTGTCCTGAACTTCATTTTTTTTTACAGGATCACAGGCAGCTTTGAAGTACTGGGAATCACTTAGGGTATGTCCAGAGAGGGAGGATCATGGGGATACATCCCGTCATTGCCTCTCAGTATGTAACTACTGCATGTCTGCACTTGTAAGTGCAAAGGTTCACCGTGAGACTTTGTGTATACAATTGTAAGAAACTGCTTGCAAACCCTCATGGTGAATTTAATGTAACTGTAGCATATGTAACACACTGGCTGACTGCACAGGTCCTTGCTGGGTAAATGGCCTGTACTGAGGGGAAGGGCCTGGGCAAAGACATCAGAAGGTTGCAAAGGTGTAAGCTCTAGCAACAGAGAGTGGAGAGAAAGATCGGGTTCAATCCAGTTCTGTTTCACCCAGCACTTGAGGGAACTTTGGTCCAGCTGAATCCCGCTCAGAAGTATGCCCTTCTCCCCTCCTAGAAAGGCTGGAGCCTTTCATTCTCTCATGTTCGTGCTTTTAAATACTCATTATACCCCTGGACATAGATCTAGGTTAGTGGCCTGACCACAGTTACGAGGGAGTATTTCATCTGGTGCAAAGTATAAAAAGGTCAAACTGAAATCCTGCTAAATGAGACTATTAGGAGTATTTACTGCAGCCAAACTGAGCATTTGCCTGACATCCAAAACTGTTCAAATCCCTCTGTCATGCAGATAGTTTTATTAATAAAAATGAAATGTGTTTGGTTTTCCAAATTAATGTGTTTACCTGATCTGTTTATTCATTTAATAAGCTGCAATATCAGATGGGGAATACATCAAGGATTGACTCAAGCAGTCGGTGCTGAGGGTGGGACCTCCAGATGCTCTGAACTGCCCTCTGGGAGCACCTCTCTCCCCGCTGCCTCTACACCCAGCCTGGGGGAATCAGCCTGCTGGTAGGGGGCCCAAAGCAGGCAGAGTAGCAGTCTGCATGCAGCTTTCCCTTGCTACTGGTTCGTGCCCTGGTGGTATGGGATCCCCAAGGAACTAAATCATGCCGCTAACTAGGGAAATAATACATTGGTGCTTTGCTCAGGCTCATGTAATCTCCTCTCACATTAATAGCTGGGCTGTTTGAAGCACTGCTAGGACTATTACTACTCTGCTTGTTTCTGGCAGGTATGCTTGACTGACTAAGAAGTTAGTTGCTTGAATTTTTTGCCCCTGCTGCTTTGAAGATCTGTGTGTTGTGACATCATTATCAAGCGGTGATGCAATACCCTCAGTAAACATGATGGTGTCAGGACAGAAGGGGTTTCACATCATGGTGGCTAGACTGAAGTAGTCTGCTTTCCCCTTCCTGCTAGCCGCCTGGCTGCGTTCTTCCCCCTCACTCCTTCCCTCTCACTCCCCAGCTCTCTTTCCTTCCCTGCTTTCCCTTATGAAAGGATAAATGTTCCCTCTCCAATTCTTTTCAAACTAATGGAAGGTATTGCATCTCCCAGTTCCATTTAGTTCTTTGGCTCTAATCTAACCAAAACACACCCAAGGAGGGTTTTATCATCCTCTGGAGATCTTTATGTGACTCTAGGGACTAATAATGAATATTCAGCAGCTCAATTATATACTATGGAAACAGAGATGGATAACCCAGGGGAAAGAGAAATAAAAGGCCTAATCAGAGGAATGAGACAACTTGAAGACAAAATGTGATGGAATCATGAACCAGAGAAATACAAAAGGCTCTTCTGGATTGCAGAGGTTGTGGAGGAGAAAGGTTTTCCTTGTAAAAGATAGAACACTGCATGTAGAAGAGTCACTGAGGTCAGGAAAAAATATTCCTACTGTCATAGTTATGGCCCTCAGATTAAATGATACCTTTACTCAACGTTTGTCCCATTAAGATGGAGAGGCCCAGCTGCTGACCCGCTGTCTGGATCTGGCTCATCCATCCAACCTAGAGTGGCTATTTAGGCAGCAAGAGCTCCTCTAATCCCCAAGTGTTTCCTTTCAAGCCCTTTCAAGCTCCCTGTACAGAACGTGTCATGAGCTGCTCCTGCCTCTGCTGCCCAGAAAGGGTGGAACAAGGAGCAGACATCTGCTTGCACAGTCGAACCTCGTCTAGCTGCAGTGGCTAGTGCTGTCGCATCCATGTAACCTGCAATGAAAAAGAATACCCCATCCCCACCAAATCAGTCCCCCAGAAATAATATATTTGATCCAATTTTAAAGCTATTGAGCTAGATTAAATGGATTGTCCATAACGAAACCAGCAACAAGGAGTAAAAAGCCTTCCCAGCTGAAAAACAGGTGTGTTCATTCCCTTCCACTGCTCTTTGCTCTTCTGTAAAGTGTCTAATTTTAATTTTGTTTTCTTAACGCATTAATAACAGAACATAGCCCCAGATAATTACTCTTTGCTGCTGGAAATGAAACTGGAAGTATTTAAGCCTCCTGTGCCTGTGAAGGGTTTACTTGCTGGGTCAGGAGGGACTGCACTGAAATTACTTTGCAGGTTTTTCTTTCTTGGTTTGGAATTTGTGAATGATCAGCAAGTGGTTTTCTGCCATCAATCAGGAGCTGTACTTTATCTGAATTATTTTGATGAGAGATCCAAATTCTGATTTCTCTTAAGCAAAAACTATAAAGGTAAAAGCTGCAATATTCAGATTGAAATATGATGTTTCATGGTTAGGACTGTACCTGAGAGGCCTTACAACACACATCCCCCAATCAGCTGCACATCTGGGAAGCATACCCCATAGAGCCTCTCTGAATTTAGGAATTAAAAAGCATTAAATTTACTCAAGTCCCCAAGCAAAGCAATTGGGACTTTGATTTCTTGTAGCATCTTTTGGCTGATTTATGCTATGATTAAAATTTTTGTTGCCGATGATGCATTATGCATGCAATATCTGATGAAATAAGAGCACAGTAAAATCTAAAAATAGAGTCATTCAAGTATCCTTAAGAGAAAACCTGACATGAATACTAGCTCGCACATCAATGAAAGTGAGCTGCAAAGGCACGCTCCTCTTATCCGCACTTCATGCAGAATTTAAAGCATAGACAGATCTCTGCTGTGTGCATTTCTACCATCTAGACCTCAGAGGTGATTTGATTTAATTTAGTTTAATTTAATGAGACAAGAAGACTGGCAAGGTGTACACCGAGTTCTTCCACACAGCACAGTTTGATAGTTTTGCCCATTTTGCCCTACCCAGTTATGTGTTGCAGTTGGCTGGTCATGACTACTGCTCAGCAGACCAGCGAGTGCCACCACGAATCAGGGGTAGCATTTCAAAACAGCTTTTATTTTCTCTCAAATGAAAGAACGAAACAACTCAGCCTTATCGACACCAATAGAGGAAAACATCTTTCTCTCTTTCAAAGCAAGCAGCCACAGCCTAAACATCTGCTCTCTGCCTGAATCATTTATTCTGTCCTTGATTTGAAAATGTGCTCGGGAGAGTTCAGGGCTTAAGGCTGATTCCCATAACCTCCTTATCGGTGTCCTAGCAGAAGGACTGGCTGCCGCCTTGAGTTGTTGTAGACCCTAAACCATGTCGCAGTGTCCCCTTCCCTTGGAATGGACACCTCTAAGGGCGGAAGCATCATCCAGCCCCCTCCAGGGTGATGGGGAAGGTAATGAATGAGTGTTTGGTCAGCTAAACAGAGCCGTACACAGGTTTTAGTCTGTACATTCAGTGAGCAGACGTGTCTGTGTGGGTATGATACAGTTATCCAGCACATGATAGGGGGCCCACTCACCTTTGGGCAGCACATCACTTCAATTTTGCCCCCTTCTCATAGCCTGAAAAGGAAAGAACATAGTAGAGAGATCCTGAAAAGTCACAGTAAGGGATTCTTCCAGTTTAGGCAGAGGACAATACAACAAAGGGTGCAGAAAGCATGATTGACAACTAGAGAAATGGGAATTCTTTGGAAAGAGAAGAGTGATGGAAAAAGCAGTGTGACTTCTGGAATTTTCCCCTCCCAGAGCGCAAGTGTTCTTCAAAGCTTCTCCAGCATATGTTTTAATGTTTGCCTCCATGCTGACATCACTTTCCTCTTCTCTGAAGTTAACCCTGAAGAATAGAGATTTCCTTCTGAAGAATGCCTGGTTCAATTTATTATTTTGGTTTTAGTGTGATAGTATCTGCCGTCAGCACATGGGAATTGACAGCGGACTTTGCTTTTGAACACAGCAGTTATAACCAGACCTGCCTGTAGAGAGCATGGAGTTGACCTTGCAAACATTGTGTACAGTATTGACGTTGACTTGCTCCTTAGTGAAGGGATTTATTTGTTTTACCTCTATAACTTCAGCAGTGGAAGGCTCGGACAGAATATCAATGCAATGTGTTATTTGTCAGGCATTTCAAGACAGCCTTCCCCTGAAATTGAGATTTCATCACTTTGAGACTTGAGAAAAAAGCATTTTTTTCCCCACTGCAGCACGTAGTGTCTCTAGCTGGATCATTTGAGTCACATTTGCAGTATTTGAGTAAGCTTTCACTACTTCACACACACACACAAGAACCCAGGCTTTCGGAAACTGTATGTAAAACAATTAGCCTCTTAGCATTCAGCAAAACAGTGATGACTTTAATTATTTCATTTGCAGTTGCTACTTCCAGGCTGTTTTGTTTTGAATAACACTGCTATGGAAGTTAGTGACTGCAGCACAGCCAGAGAAATCAACAGTGAGGTAGATGTGCTTGCAAGTGAAGCTCCGTGCAACCTGTCTTCATGCCTTGCTTGATTCTTACCCTTTAAAACTGGTAAAATGAGGGCTCTACATTGTGTGCTAGCACCTCCATATTCAATATTATACGCAGTGTTTAATGCATGCAGATTTGCCCTCCCTATGTTGAGTAACAGTGACTATAGCAGCCTGTTATTTAATAAATAGTATGTGACAGAATTGCTGCTTTTGCTCAAATGGTGTGGATTTGTACATTCAGAACTGAAAGCTCCAGGTTTATTCCCAGTTAATGACAGTAGCACTAGTGCCGGTGCACATGCATTATTTACGTAGGAACAAAATTAAAACTTTGACAGAGGAGAATATTTTAGGTAGATTGTTTCTGATTTCATGAAACAGTGATGCAGTAACTGAGAGAATAACACAGTTGGATCCATCTTTGATACACTCAGAAGTGACAATGCAATTTTACCAAGGGTCAAAGTATTCTAGACAGATTCCTAACTAATGAGCTACTGATCCATCTCCCCATCAAGTAAGGAACTTCCTCACCATGAAATTTTGAAAATTACAGTAAATCCATACAACATAACTGCATCCTGAGAATTCTTTTTAAATGATTCAAATCTTTGGGAAAGATAAATCCATCAGCCAGAGTGTCATTTATTTTTCTGTGAATCTGACAATCTAAATAATATGCGGTTGAGGTTGCAGTAAGTTGGACTGCTTGCTGGTTTTGTCCAAAATTTATAGAAGTCAGATGAAAACTCCTTTCTAACCGCAGAAACCGCACAGTTCTTCCCCTGATCTACATTCTTAAACATTGGAGGAAAATATTCCATTTCAGCCAGCCAAGAAAAGAATATCAAATATCTATTGGGAAAATAAGTACTTTTGGCTCCTGAAATGTTAATAGAAATATGAATCCCTCTAGTATCAAACTCATATAAAATTTTTAATAGTTTCAAAAGTAAAACTTATGAGCATGCTTACTGACGAGCCTAGTCTGTTACTCTGAAGGTAAAAAAAGTATTTTATTCACCCATGCTCACACACCCTGCAGATTTGTTTTTATATTTAGCCTTGGTTCTTAAAGTATAGCTGTTTACGAAGGTTTAAGGTGAAACTCCATTTCCGCTCCATTTCTTTCCCCTCCTCCCAGAAAGTGGATTTTTCAAAACAATTTTTTTTAAGGCTAGCTATTTCAGGAAATATGGCATTTCCATTCAGTTGCAGCAGACCAGTTCTGGAGCAGTCCTTAGGAACATGACAACCTGAAGATTATTCTTAAACATATCTGATTCTCACTAGTGC
The DNA here is from genome assembly GCA_013398225.1 of Steatornis caripensis. Classification (NCBI taxonomy): domain Eukaryota; kingdom Metazoa; phylum Chordata; class Aves; order Caprimulgiformes; family Steatornithidae; genus Steatornis; species Steatornis caripensis. The sequence goes on along the minus strand of VZSC01012399.1, from coordinate 18,133 downwards.
CCTATGTTCTGAATATGTTTCTCTTGTTTCTCCTCTTTTTCATTCCTTGGAAAAATCGTGGCTTGATTATGACATTAATTGATACATTTCTTCAATTTCTAAAATGAAACATTTTGAATCCATTTTGATTTTACAGACTACTGAGGTCAGCCAGAATTTTGCTATACTTTTAAAATACATCCTGCAGCTCAGTAACCTACGGGCAGACATATGATGTGCGTTCCTTCTAAGGTGTTAAGCTTGTGCTCCAGCCTCATTCCACTTAAATGATCCTTGTCATGAATACTCCACCAACTTTGACTATCATCTGAGAAAAAAGGAGAAGCATAATTTGCTGTTAAAAGAAAAAATATTTGGGCTATTGGAGACACACCTGGAGAGCGGAGTCTGATGCCAGCCAGTCCCCAAGGCAGGGCGGTGCCCTCTTTGACTCCTTCCATAGGAGCCCAGAATCTCTAGGATTCCCCTCTAGAGCCCAGGAACCCTGAGGATCTCACCTCTGGCAGGACATCCAGGGGAAGATCGTCCTCTTAGATAGTGAGTTTCAATACATTGGGAGTTTAAAGATCCAATGCAACACTTCTTACCCCTGCCTGCAAATCTCTGACAGTCAGGTCAGAGAACCATGGTTTGGTATGGTCCTGGTTAGACTCTTTACCAAGCTTTTCATTTTTGATGTAGCTCTAATATGTGAAAAACACAGAGAAAGAGAGTGGAAAATGCTAACCTGTGTTACGGCTGGAAGGATTTAACTAAAACCAGTCTGAAATTAGCCTGAGCCTGTGAAGTGTTTTAGCATTGTGGAAACATGGTTCTCCTACTAGAATAGAATGAAAGGGAACATTTCAAAGCTGATCTGGCCAAAAAGGTGAAGATCATTTGGGTACGGACGTATTTAGCTATTTCCAGCTCAGGAAAGCACCTGTGTGTGTGATTACACAACACCAGGTGCTTGAGAGTTGCCCTAAATAGCAATGATGCTGCGGATCTAAGGTCTCTGTGGGCAACCAGGCTCGGACACAATGCTTAGCTCAGTGTTTATGAACGAAAAAGCAATCAGATATGACAAAGAGTAACAAATTATGTTCATTATGGAAAAGGAGGTAAATTAACCTTTTTTCAAACCATACTTCAGTTTTACTGGGTGCTCAGGACAAATGAGTATTACACTGGAGGGCAGAAGTCTGCTGCTGCAGGACCAACAAAGCCTCTATAAATTTAAAAGCTGAATAATTAAGACAGACAGTGCTTCCGTCAATCCTGTCTTAACCATGAATTGCTTCAATGCTATATTTACAGCTGTTACATGATCTTAAAGGTTGCTTGTGATATAGTGAAGAAACCCCACAGGTTGCCAGCTTAAATAATGTTTCATGTGTGTTAAAATGAGTTATCCATCCCTATTCATTTATGTCGTTACAGTCCTGGGACTTGGGTAATCTTCATTTTGGTTTACTTGCAGTATTATAATAAATTTTGCTGCAGTATGGAGCTAAATTACTTTTTAAATAATGATGCAGATTGGATTATTACTCAAAAGTAGAATGAAAAATCAACAGATGTAACAGATATATTTAAACTAATTACCAACACATCACAGCAGAAACAGGCACATGTTGTGTGGATTCTTTTTCCTGTAACAACCATCTGATCCATGCCTGTAATCATTAATTTAGCACATGCTGAACGGTATTTTCAAATACATCTCAAAAAAAACCCTACCCATGTCCTTTAGTTTTCAAATTCCAGTCGTTCTGTTGTGGACAACCTTCATTCAAAGGCTATCTGGACCTTGATAAAGAGCAGCATCAACGAAACACTCTAATGTCCCAATTCTGCAGATATTGAAATTATTACGTGACGGTTGCCTCTTGGCAGCAATCACTGAATATCTAGAGTGAAATTTATCAAATGCCACAAATTGAACTCAAACTGAAGTTCTATAGTAAGAGGTAGGTCTGGAGGCAAAGAAGGGAAGGAAGGGTCAGGGCACGGCCTTGCCAATGGGCTTGGTGAGCGGCAGCTTATGAGTTGCCTTTGAATCTCCTACCAGCTGGATGTCTAGCAAGTCTCCAGTAGAATTATAACAAATGAAGATTGAACTGGGACTTGCACAGCTAAAAGCTATGCTAGTGCTTCAGTTTAAAACATGTAATTCTGAACAACTAGACAATAACAGCTCCTGAACAGTGTGAAACAGAACAAGTAAAATATGAACAAATGTACTTCCGTGAGCTGTCCCCTTCACATCAGCGAGATGGCTCTCATGAACCAAGTTACTTGCATTAATAAGATGTCACAGTTTGCACCTTTTGTTAGAAAGGAAAACTGTCTTTCACAGGCAGAAATTGCATATTTTTACAGTTATTCAAGGTGTTTGCAGAGGAAGTTTCTGAGTCATGCAGCTTTTTATTTCATTAACGACAATATGACCGCAATGAGGGATATTAAACCTATGTGAAGAACAGCATAAATATTTGAAACATTAGCATTGGCAGGAAAAATAGCAAACCTGTTGTTGCCTAGTTCCTGTTCTAGAGCCTGAAAACGTAGTCTGAGTGGCAGTTGGTGAGGGAGATGCTGACATTTATAGAGAGATGTTATAGTAGTTAGTATCGGGCAGGAAAGATGGACACTTCTAGCGATATTAGATGTTATCCTGTCTCTAAAACTTCTATGGGGCTCTAAACTTGGATCTCCAGTGAAACCCATCTCTTTGTTATCTTCGTTTCTTCTGCAATCACTCAGCTTCTGAGACAGTGGCAAAAGAATGGGACAAAATTTAGTATTGCGGAGACCAGTGAGATTTTCTAAGGATTCCTAACGCATCTGTAGTTAATGGGATCATTGATAGCTGAAAGGCAAAGTAAAATCCATATTAACCCAAACACATGTGATTGATCTGTGTCTATTTGGTTTCCACTGTCTATATCACTATAGTACCTTAGGCCCCAGAAACTTGGACTTTAACAAGTTGATCTTCATAAGGAAGGAAGGAAAGAAGAAATAATTCTTCCTGTTTTATATATGGAAAATGGAGATACATCAAGATAACACCGGAAATCTCAAAAAAACCCCAGGGAATAAGAAGCAGATTACAAGAGGTTCAGGCTGTAGTACAGAGCTGGGGAGATCTTTACATTGGGACTGTCTTATTGCCTGGAAGAAATGTGGCTTCTCCCCTTCCTGTCGGACTACTGCCCAAAGAAGCGTCTGCCTCAATAGAAAGAACCACGCAGTCCAGCTTAAGTGGGCACTCTGGAGGGTGTTGGAAATGAGAAGGATCTGTGTGTTTGTCAACAAAGTTGGGAATTATTCCTCCATCAAACAGCAGCACAGTGCAAAACGTCTTAAGATCACTCATTACCTACTCCAGCTCTTCCGCTGAAGGCCTTTGTGAGGCTGTCTCATGACCTCACCCTTTTGAAAGCACAAACCTCACAGTTTCCCCAAAGCCTGGGCTTTCCTTAGCCCCAGGGAGCTGCTGTTTCCACAGCTCTTCTTCATCTCAGGTCTCCTGGTTCATCCTCTCCATTAAACTGCCTCACTGCTTGAGGTGAGCTCAGCAGAAGAGGAGGAGGAGGGAAAGATGTGAGGCACCTCCACTTGGTACACAATGTGATCATTTCTGATAGACCCTGCTTATAGCCAGGGTGGGCAGCCAGGCAGCAGCAGTGAGGAGAAAGTCTCAGTGTGGCCTTTCATGCCTCTGGGAAAGGGAGAGGTTGCTCTTGCTGGCTGTTCTTCAGGAACATTCACTGTCACAAAGTCCCCTGCCTCATACTGCCACATAGGGCTTGATCTGTGCCCTGCAGGTCCACAGCCCACGTGCGTTGGGCACCAAAAGGTGAGGGCTGCAGGAGTGGGTTATTGCAGACCATCCACTGAGCTCTTCTTTACCCTCAGCCTGAGACCGACACAGCACCAAAGTGCAACAGGAGTGATCTCATTCACCCCTGCCTCCATAGGCTCTGCTCATCCTCTGCCCCTAGTAATAAAGACCAGTTTGAGAACAGCAGGTGTCGCAGGGGAGAGTGGTTAAGGTTTAACGGTCGCTCAAAGAATCACCACCAAAAATATGAGGGAA
>VZSC01012399.1:0-10845 GCA_013398225.1 Steatornis caripensis | reverse complement strand
CTGTACCGGCACATGGGGTTGTTCCTCCCCAGGTGCAAGACCCTACACTTGCCCTTGTTGAACTTCATCAGGTTCCTCTCTGCCCAACTCTCCAGCCTGTCCAGGTCACGCTGAATGGCAGCACAGCCTTCCGGTGAGTCAGCCGCTCCCCCCAGCTTTGTATCATCAGCAAACTTGCTGAGGGTACACTCTGTCCCTTCGTCCAAATCATTGATGAATACGTTGGAAGGAAGATGTAAAGAGAATTGGCAGACCCAGAGTAGCAAATCAGGATGGTAATTGCAGCAGTAATTATACTTAAGGCAATCCTGGAAATATCGCAAGACCTGGACAAAAACTAGCAGGTCCACAGCAAATTGTCAGCCACGCACAGCTCCCCGCTTGCTGTCCCCACTCACACAATTCTTCACATTGCTGCCACCAGTGCTGCAACCAGAGCTGGCAATGTCCTGCTCGTGCACTTAGACCCAGTACAGTGTTTGCATTGCCTGCATCTGCTGCTGAAAGCCCGTTCTGACCAAAGTAAACCATCTCAAAATGCCGAGAGAGAACTGATTCTCTCGGTCTACTCATCTCTTCCTGCACTTCTGGTTTGACACGAGGCTGTGCTTCTAGAAGCAAGCTGCAGACAGATTCCGACCAGACTCTGCTAAGGTAAGTGCTGTGTCTAAAGCAAATCATTAAATAAAGCTTATTTCCAGAACTTGCATAAAAAAAGCTCTATGGAATTGTTAGTTTAGCACTTAAGGGACTTTTTCTCCAGACAACCCCCCACCGTGTCTCTTCTCTTGACAGTCTCCGATACCCTCATTTGTTATTAGATAATTGAATTCTGACTTCACTGGGGCTTTTGGGTTTGGTTTTTTTTGTTGGTTGGGCTGTTTTGGGGGTTGGGGTGTTAGGTCTTTTTCTTCCTCCTGGTGAAGACAGAGAGCAGCATGTTCTGTATAAAAGAAAACAGATGCACTTCTTAATGACACAGGAGAAAGGACAACCTCCCGCCCGCAGCACCCTCTTGCTAAGGCAGTAGATAGCTGATGCTGGGAGGTAATACTGCTGATTCATTTTCAGGGTTGTTTTACTGGAATAGGAGTTACACAAGAAGGAATAAACTAAAAAAATGCTTGTTTTGCTGTTTACTCTTGGAGACTGCACATTATCCCAGGTTTTTTTGCCTATCTGGACCGCAATTCTACCATCTTCTCTCTGTTTTAAAAAGTAAACTCTCTAAAGGTGCTCTGTGTAATATGTTAAGTAACACTTTGTTTTGGGCAGATGTCTTTCAGTCTATGTACCTACCACTGGGTTTACTGAGAAAAGACTAATCACACCTTTCAGACCTCGAAACCACATAATTTCAGCAGGGTAACTTAATGGCTCATTAGGAGGAAACTGTATAGTCGTTCTGGGAATGAGTAAAGGTCCCTCAGCCCATCAAGATTTGTCCAGCCCTCGTACTCCACTTCCCTTAGGGCAACCTCTAATCTGTTTTCAATGATCTCAATATTTTTTACCTCAGCCCCCTTGCTTTGAAAGCAATGTGCACATTTATGGGTCTGTTCACCAGGCTCAGACTGGAGCTTGTTTTTCTTTGTTTTATTTGTCTTTCTTTTAGAAAGAAAATCCCAGCGCAAAACCCTCGCTACAAAGTACACCCCGAGGTCTGAGGGTGATTGTTGGCTTTCTTTTTACTGTCAGGTTTTTAAACTCATGCTGAATCATCACATACCTCTTTTGCCTCCTTTTTTCAGTAAAAAAAAAACCAAAAGGGAAAAGAGTTGCATGTTTCTTTTTGTTTCTTTCTCTTGTATTGTTACATGATATCCTCATGTATTGGAAATCTGATGTCCCTGAGACCTAAGCAAGTACCCAAGGTCAGAACTGGGTGTTGAACATGTGCCATCACAGGTTAGATTTTAAAAAAACAGTTGTATTGAGCTCTGAAGGAGTCTTTTCTTTTTTTTTTTCCTGGGATTTGCTATTGCCTAAAATAAAACATTTTACACTGAGCTTTTTTGATTAGACACTCTTTTCTTCTTTACCAGGTGGCTTCTTTTAGGGACAGATTTTCCTAGAAACACTATAATTAGGAAACAAGTAGAAACCAAAGTCTCATTTTCTTGAATATGGCAGGTCCACAGCACATAGTCTGATAAAACCCAGACCTCTGACAAGACGTGAGCGCTGGCAGTGTCTGTCTCCCAAGAGGCTTTAATGAGGTCTCCAATTGCCTCTGGCACCAAAACACATCCCATCTCCTCTCCTTCAGGCCAAACAACTTTACTGGAATCCATTTTTTTTTTTTTTTTCAGATTTAAAATACTCACCTGAGAAGCTTCCTTCAGTTTAAAAACTGTTAAAACTGTTTCTCCCATGACAGAGCATAATCCACAGTAAGGAAATGACCAGATCACACTGGGTAAACAAACAAAAACCCTGATCATATTTAGGATCAGGAATCTCCAGTTATATTGTAAGTGTGGTTTGTTTTATTGTTTGTTTGGGGTCTTTTTATGCTGATGTAAAACAGTATGAAAGAAGCAGTGAAAACAAAGATTTCCGGGATGCCGTACAACTGTTACTGAGAAAATTATCCTTATTTAATAGAATCATTCAGTGATGAAGTCATACTGTTTACCTTATCATGACCTATGCTTAAGTGCTTTTAGCATAATTGCTAAAGAAAAAAAAATGTTAGTTTCACATTCCTTGAATATCATACTGCAATGTCCAAGAGAAGTACAGAGGCAATTTCTCAGGCTGGAAGCATCCGAAGCATTTTATCCAGGAGCTGGGAAGGAGGAGGGCTTAGCTCCATAGTGGTATGTCCTCTCCTTAACGTGGTGCAGAGCGTGTGCCCCAGGTGGTGTTAATGGGGAAGGCTGCAACTCCCTTACACAATTCTGTCAACCTGTTCTGCTTGTGGTTTCATAGGTTAGAACAAATGAAACTTAATTTAGAAACTGAACACAGCCCGTGTGCATTATGGAAAGCCACTGCCAGATACTGACATTCGGATACAACATACCTGGCTGCCATGCTTAGCATAAATTCCAACCTTTTCCTGCTGCGAAGTTCTCACTCTGTGACACAGTTGTGTCACAGACCTTCTGACCAAGCTGTTCAAATACAGCAAACTTCTCACTGTTTTCTTCCATACACCACATTTATAATGTTGGTTCATAGGCTCTCTCTTCCACGGGTGTCCGTTCATGAATCAGTCCATGAGCACTCCTGTTTTGTCCTGTGTCCTTTCACACCCTTAGCCCTTGAACTGCGGTAATTAGGAATGGTACATTGTAGAGCATTGCTGTTTTAACCTTTAGCTTTGGGAGTACTTGGAAGAAAGCTAACGGATTAAAACTGGCTATATAAAACTAGCAATATTTGTACAAACAGCTGTTTATACAAACATGAGAAGAGCAGAAATGTTTTCATTAGAAATAGAAAAATGTGGCAAATCATATTTTCCAAATTTGGACCATGTTTGCACTGGTTGTATCTCCATGAAAAAACATTGGACTTACGTCACTGAGCTCAATTGTGCCTTTACCAAGGCCCAGTATGTTTCTCTTTTGTCCTTTCTTGATTATTACCTTGTTCAACATGATTGCTAGTTTTCAATATGCAGCACCCCAGTTGAGCTATTTGCATTCATTAGCCTTTTAACCTGCCTTGTGGATTTTGGTTTGCCTTTTCAGCTTTGGTTTTTACTCTTTTTCTCTTCCTCTGCTAGATTCCTCCCCCCATCCCTCATCCTCCTTCCTGAATTAAAGAGAGTCAGAGACACGCTTTGGCTGAAAGGAGCACAAGTTTAAAAAAGTAATTCTCTGCAAATGAGCCCTCCAGATAAACCTACTAGTGTTTTTTAGGTCATTTATTTCTTGGATGTTGTCAAGCAATTCTTTGCATTGTTGCATCTTCCCTCAGGTCTTCCCCTTACAATGCTCCCATAGTTTTATTTTCCCACTGATCTCACATTTGAGTACTGACTGCAGAAGAATAGCCTGGGTTTTATACCACTACAGGGCTCTGCAGACCAACACAAAATGATGCCTCTAATTAACTTGGACCCAATCTTTCAGTCGTTTCCTCCTCCAATAGTTGCCGTTAGCTCTATCGCTTCTCTTCAAGAAAGTTCTTGCTGTCTAGTGGAATGGCTCACATCAATCATAGCTGCACGGACGTAATTGTCCTCGCCTTCCTCTTTGACTTTGAATGCTTCTTTGGCAATAGGGAAAATCCACTAGGACTGCATTGGGACTTCATGCGGGTGCTTAATAATGCCCATGATCCTGGTCCTCCCAGTCATACTCCTCTTCCCATTCACACTGCACATTCAGATTTTCTTCCTTCTGAAGCGATTCTCACTTCTTATGTTCAGATGAAGTCTCAGTCATCTTTGTTGTAGATGCTCTTCTGACAAAGGACTTGATACAACCTCAGCTCAGTGGAGGAGCCCTGACTCAAGCATTTAGGATAAATCTGTCTCAGAGCTGATAACAGGTAACACATGAAGCAGCCACACTAGTTCTGGCAACTGAGCTAGTTCAGGACACTTCTCCCCTAAAAGGCAGTGGGCCATGAGGAAATGCCATGGGCTAACCCCAGGTGAGTAACTCCAGCGAGCAAATCACCTAAATCCCCTAAAAAATTCCCCCAAACTTCTGAGACTTCTCCTTCCATTTTGAATTGTTTTTCTGTGTCCCCTGATGTGCAAGGTCAAGGTGCTGAGACTGAATATTGATGCCTGTGGTGACTTGTCTCTGGATTGATCCTTACAGACGGGGAAGAACAGGGTTTGTGTGGGCAAGAAAAGAGAAGAAGATTGGTTGTGAGAGGATATCTGTTAAAATCTAGTTGCCACTTTGAAAAAAACCCCACAAACAACAAAAACCCACAAAGAACCTTTGGAAACCTGAAAGAGGAGAGGTGAAGATCAAGCCGTGTTGACTGATTGCAAGTTTTCAATCTGTAGAAAAGCATTCATACTCCATTTGTCATTTTTGCACCATCATTTCCCTCTGGCTCATCCCGTCTGGCCTACAGCAGTTTTGCTCCGTTGCAGAAGCCCTTCCTTAATCCTCCTGAGCTCACGTTTCCCTTTTTCTTCTCTCCTAACAAATCATATCTCTTCCAGAAAAAAAATCGTCTTTTTCCTGCTGCCTTGTAACAACCCCCTTACCACCTCCTGTATGCCCTTTGCTGTTGAAATCTGCACTTGCTGTACTGCGTTGTCATTCACAAGCCAGTGGTAGGTATTTGCAGATGGCAACTTGGCACTTACTCCTCTGAGCAAGATGCTACCCTTCGAGTAAAATTCCAAGCCAGAGCAAGTGTTAAGAGATATATTGTAAACAGGGATAGAAAAAATGGTTACTCTGTGTTATGTTTCTGTAAAAAAAGACATTTTCAAATTGTCTTCAGTGGTCGTGACACGAGAGGGTATGACCCTAACTCCAGCATATCTGGATTACTGGATTAATTCCTGTTGCACTCCAGATCACAGCAGAACTGAAAACTTTTTGGTGTACAATAACATGTAGCTTCCTTATCTGGAAAATCACCTCCTCCAGAAAATGGCATGACACAGGAAACCTGCATCAGAACTGAGCAGTTTCCCTGTTGTTTTCTTTTAGCACTAAAGAAGGCGGAAATGAGGACGCTGAAGGTTCAAACGAGCCTCAGAAGTGCAAAATTTCTCACCCAAGAAGGAGGAAACCAATTTAAGATAATGAGACTGGAATAAATACCTTTTCCTTTTTTTTCCTCCTTTTTTTCTTTTTAATTTTACAAATGAAGAAACTTATTTTTAAATGAGTACTTAAATTGTCACCTAATCACACAGGGCTGGCAGTTTAGAAAGAACGATTTAAGTAGCAGGAGGCTGAGGATAGGACTCTGGGTGTCATCACCACGATATGATCAGACCGTTGTTGTGCCCAGGGCCAGGACCAGAAGTACAGGAACAGATTAGCCCTATTGCTGTTTGAATATGGAGCCATTCTACCTCTTTACTTCTTGGCTTTCTCTTATTCCTGGAGAAGGTGTCATCTACTGCCTGCCTTTCAGCTGTTCCCAAAGCATGCTCGAGGTCTTCTCACCTTGAGAGTACTTAGTCTGTAGTAAGAGAAGATTTTGTAGGGAGACATAAAACCAAGGATAAAGAAGCAAACAAATAATATTTCAGACTTCTGTTATGGGTCACTCAGAACAGGAACTGTGGCCTGTTATCCACAGCCCTGAGCACAGGATGTTACAGATGAGCTACTTTGGGATGTTTTTGCAGCCAAGTTGGGTGAAAGGACCAAGCTTTTCCTCCTAAGTTACTTTGGCAGAGGTGGGTTTTGGCTGGGTTTTCTTTTGAGGGGTTTTTTGTTTTTTTTTTGTAAGGAGAAGAACACATTCGTTTTAAACTGAAAGAAAGTTTACCTTTCTGCCTGAGGGTGTCAGCAGATATTTGGAATTCTCCTAGAAAAAAAAAAAAAAAAGAGGTGGTGAGTCTGTCTTAAAAACAACTTGCACTTTCTGCAGTCTTCTGAAGGAAAAAGCATTTCTGCACCAGCAAGCGATTATCAGCTTCTTTAAAATGTTTGGCTGGGGGACTTGAAGGAACATAAGGTCTCCTGAAGGCTTGTACCACCTTGACCTACATTTTCTGACTACCAGTGATGCCCACTTGACTTAAAATCCTTGCAGACTAGCTTCACTCATAGCTTGCACATGGTTTTTGCCATCAGTGGTAGTCTCCAGCAGCCCAAGCTGTATTTGAAATTTGAACTCTATGGGTTATCTGTCTTTGGAAGCCTTTGGCCTTAAAAAGCGTCTGTCTTGAATGATCATGTGACGGCAATGGCCAGACAGATCAGGGTCTGAGCTTTTCAGGCTCACTGAGCTCCCATTCAGAATTTGGAATATGTCCTGTGCTTATGATATTTTCTTGATGACAGCTGCTCCTGGTCACAGCTGATGTATGGCTGTTACTTCGTGATCAGTATGTAGCATTTATGAACTTTGTGACTACTATGGGACTTCTGGCTCAGTTGTTAAAATAAGAAGGATAGAACGTACTGTTGCTCCCCATGTGGTGTGAATGATGACTGTGATTTCAAGACTGATACTCCCACATCAAAGTACAACTGAGAGCAAAGGCTTTCGTTTCCAAAGAAGGCAGTAGTCCCAATAAATTTGAGCAGTTAGGAAGCTCCTCTTGCAATTGTGCAGGGAACTACACAACCTGCTTGACAGCACATTTTAGCATATGGATTACTCAAGCTGAGGCTGTTAAAGCTTCTCCATGAGTCTTGCACAAAGGCAGCCGTATCTCCGTGGGGAGCTGCTGTGCTCGCTCCCTTACTCAGAAGGAAATCCTTTACACTGGAGATGGTGTTGCTCAAATAGCTGCTTGGATCTCCTCATCCCACCACCAAGTAGCACATCGATAAAATAGAGCAGAAGGATGTGAGCTACTATCACTTGTGGGGCTGCTGCTATAGACAGGGAGTCTTACCTTTCTCCCAAGCCTGTATTGCAGGACCTGGTGTTGATCCTCACCTCTCTTTGCATGAGAGTGAGTGAGCTGCCACTTTCCCCAAGCGAATGGGTTTTGAACACAATCTGGTCCACTCATTCCTACCTGTACACACTGACAGAAGGAAAAACACTGACGTTAACTGATACATATGTCTTCATTGTTTTCCTCACATTTATTTCATATCCTGAGTAGGCTGTTACTGTTAGTCCAGATTTTTTGTTGAGGAGGCTTGCTGTATGGCTTACAGTATTTAGTAATGAAAAGTTAGATACACACGGCAATTTCTCCCTTGCACTTATTTTTCTGTTAGTGATCCATTGTTAGCTTTCAAATCTGTATTGATTCTTTCAAGACATCACCCAAACAACTAAAACCCTTATCCTCTTCCTGAAGCCATTTCAGTTAGATGTGCCTTGAAAACTTAGAATGAAGCATTGGCAAAATGTCTATTTTCACCGCAATTTCTGTAGAAAATCTGAAATACCTTGTGTGCATATACTCTGATTCACAGCACTTAACACTGTGAGAAATTGAGTTTCCTGAATCTTATAATAGATTTTTTGCCATTGTTGTGCTTTCATTTATTTTGTAATGGCAGTAACTGACACATTTTTATATGAGTGTAATTTATACTATTTTAATCTGAAATTTTCTCTATTCCCAGCTGTACTTAATATCCTTCATCTAAACTAATATGCTTATTTCTTCTCCCACAAAGCATTCCATTCTTCCCTAGAAATGTGGTACTTGACTATATATAGAAATATTTTCCACTTACATCATGGTTCAAACTGGTTCTTTGTGTTAAATTCAGAACGTCCAATATTGTATATTTGGTCTACAGGTGGCTATCTTACATTCATCTAAAATATTTCATAAGATGCTCTTTCTCATCTTCTTTCCAGTCAAATGCATATGGAGAATGAAAACAGTGCATCAGGTATACGGTCATAGTTTATTTTTCACATTCAATTACTGGGACTGCTTCCCAGAGCATAGCTCGGCTGCTTCTAGAAATAGTTCTTTAAAATCAGACTGAAGCCCCAAATCCCGAAGTGAAATGTGAGAGATGCTAAATGAAATGAGAACAAAAAGAGGTTTTCACATACCTCTGTGAATCTAGCTCATCACATTTCAGACAGCTATCATTGATATTTTCCCCTAAGTCTCCATGCCTTACTTATATTCAATGTATATAGGTTTTGCTGTTTGCAAGACATTTTAATTCACTGTGAAGAAATTCGGCTGGATATTAAAGAGAATTTCCTCTCTCCTTCCTTCTTGAAAAACATTCATTTGGGGGGAGCAGGGTAAATTTCTATTCTGAACCTATATCAAGCTGTTGAGCTCCCCTCCAAACAACTGTAAACAGTAGCATATTTAAATTGTGAAGCCCCTCAGACAGAAAATCCTATACCTTATTGTTTCTCTGTGTACTGCAGCTGCTGCACTGTAGCACAGCACATTACGGTGCCAGTCAGGGCTTCCTGTCGGTGTGCACTCTAGGTGTAAAAAAGCAGGAAGAACAAAAACATTAAATAAACCCTAGCCAGCGGTTGCTGGGTGGGGTTGATGTTCTTGGTCACCGATAGCCTCTTGTGCCTCCTGCTGCCCAGTCATTCCCAGTCTTTCCCAGTCAGCTGTGCTCCTTGAAAGAAGTGCATGTGGGAAATACCAGTGTGGAGGTCCAGCTGTACTAATAATGCGGAGGAACACCAAAGGGCAAGGAGATCTTTTGCAGTGTGCCAACATGGCAATGAAGGCAGGACCTTGTACAAAATGGAATGCCTTACTGTCTTAAAAAATACTCTAGGTGAATCATTATCGGCTTTAAAGGTTGGGAGCTTTCCTGTATCTGTGAATACAGCATTACTTTAACAATAAGTGCATTTTTGATATTAATCAGGTGCTGCAGCTTTTCATAACAAGCAGGAAAAGCTAACAAACTTGTCACAGCAGGTGAAATCATTTGCCTGCTTAGTTTGCAGGGACAGAATGGGGGCTTGTGTTTGTCCATCACTATTGGGGCATCTAATGCACAGCAATTCCATCAGAGGAACTTGGAGGCAGGAGAGAAAGTCAACATGTGAAGCATGAAACATAAATAGCAGGATGTGCAATAAATGTTCCTTGGTGTTGCTAAGCAATATACCAGGCGTGGGCAGGAGCGATGCCATCCTGGGAGCACTCCAAGATGCCAGCCCTTAATGGAACATTCTTCTGCCCAAGATGCCCAAAAGGTGAAATGCATTTGAGAACTAGGGGAAGTGCAGAGGATAGCACATTAGGAGACTACTGGGGAGAAATAACAGCTTTTGAAATGCACATCCATTAATAAAACATGTGACATAAACTTGAAAGGCCTTGGTGGAGTCATTTCCAAAGGCACCAGTAAAGTTTCTTAGCTTAGAAATGTCTCCATGTCATTTGTCCTTCAGACAGTTTCCTATTTAATTCCAAAATATGGCACAGAAGCCACTGCATCTGGTGGCATGGACCTTGAAAACATCGAGCAAGATCCCCTAATGCTCTGAAATCCCACAAGAAGCTGTGGGCAGGAGGAACCCCATGATGTTCCTGACACAGCTTTTTCAGCATGTATTTGGTATCTTTGGGATGAAGATCTCGTATAAAAAAGTGAAACATCCTGGTGGCCATCAGAATAGAGGGAATTTGGAGGATCATGTTCTGGTGAAAGAACAGCTGTGTGAAGGGTACTCACCAGGAAACTTCTCAAAGTGAATGTGAAAACGATTGTTTGTTATTTTCCATAGTCAGTTTGAACTGCATCTTTCCTATTGAGGGATTGTAGAAGTGTGGAGGCAACTCATATTTCTGGTCTCTTCAGCCCAGATTAATGTCCTGGCCACATCCCAGCTGCATGTAAGGACAGAGTGGGACTATCTTTTCCTTTGCTTACCTCAGTGCTGTGGGTTGGCCCTGGGTAACAGCCAAACACCCACCCAGCTGCTCACTCTCCCATTCAACTTGACGTGAGAAATAAGGATAAAAAACCTCATAGATCAAGAGGAAGACAAGGAGATCACTTGCCAATTACCATTGCAGGCAAAACAGACTCGACTTAAGAAAAACTAAATTATTGCTAATTCAAATTAAAAAAAAATACTGTTTTGGGTAGTGAGAAACACAGACAAAAACTAAAACACCTTCCCCCTCACTCCCTTTCTCAGTCAGACCTTCATGCCTTCACCGCCCACCCCTCTCCCCTGAGGGGCACAGGGGTGGCCATGGGAGTTGCGCTCAGTCCATGGCAGCCCCCCTCAGCCGCTCCTCCCTCCTCACCCCTCTCC
>VZSC01012398.1:18151-33712 GCA_013398225.1 Steatornis caripensis | reverse complement strand
GTGAAATTAGCAACGTTGCACACAGACCAGGAATATGCAGGCATGGTGTGGGTTTCAGCTTGGCCTCAACAGACAGAGGATGAAAGCAGGTAGTTAATCTCTAGAAAGCCACATGAATTGTTTGCCAGTAGGTAAGGATGATACCTATGCTAGCAAAATTGTCCAGTGTCAATGCAGTTAGCAGAAAAAGATTCTTTTGTAACTACATCTAAAGTGCAAGATCAAGTATACTGCTAGGGCATTTATGGGAAACAAGTTTGCCTATCACTGCATTTTTAGCATGTGCTAGACCTTATTTACAAAGACTCGAGCTCAGAGCTCTTGTATTTCTTTTGCAGCAGCTAATCTTGTTGAGCACTAAGGAGGCTGCTATGCTTTCTGACTTGCAGAACAAAGCAAGACATCTGATCTGTCTTGGCAGATAAAGTATCTTTCAGTTCACTTTTAAAGTTTATTTGATTTTGAGAGCTGTGAGTATTGTTGATTTCTTGGGGTTTTTTTTGGTTCAGTATCTCATCACTTTCTCTGTGTACATNAGACATCTGATCTGTCTTGGCAGATAAAGTATCTTTCAGTTCACTTTTAAAGTTTATTTGATTTTGAGAGCTGTGAGTATTGTTGATTTCTTGGGGTTTTTTTTGGTTCAGTATCTCATCACTTTCTCTGTGTACATTTTGCTTTTGTAAATGAAAGCATTTCATCCTATCTTTCAGAAGATGACTTATCAGGAAGCACCGAAATGTGTCAGTTTTAGCCCAAACAGAAGTGCAGGAATCAACAAACTCTTTTAGAGGCCATAAATCAGATTTGTGACTGTGCAGCTCCATCTAGTGAGTATTCTCTACAACTGCAGCAGCAGGGAGCGTAACTGTGGGATACACTGTCTTTTTCATGAAACACTCTGAATTTTTAAGCTTCCAATGTTGTGTTGCCCTCTCCTCTCCTCAACTCGAGGAGCTGTCTCACATGAAGCTCTCTGGAAACTTCAGATTTCTGAAATCTCCAACAGTATTGGTGAAGAGAATTGTGAAGGTACTTAAACGTGTCTGAAACTACTCCACTCCCCCCCGCCCCGAAGCTCTTATGCAGTAACAGCTTACCTGTGGGGGCAGTGACAGAAGATGTTTTACTGTGTTGGTGTAGTGGAGAATGCATTGTTTCCTTTAGATAAGGAAGCTGATTTACAGATGTCTAAGTCAAGATAAAACACTTTGGCAAAAGAGTTAAAGTCTTCCAACTAAATAGAAAGAAGACAGCTGCTTTTCTTTGAGCCATCGCATTTTTCATTTTATATAGCTTTGTGATATATTACTGAACAGGAAGCTTTGATTAATCAGATTAGTTAGACACATGCTTGCAGCGTGCTGTGGTTACTTGAGCATTTAAACATTTTGATAGTTTTCCACCTACTTCTTGTACTGAGTAAGGTGAAGGCTACCTAGAGATAAAAACTGTGTGCAGTGGGCCTGGACACAAATCCCACTGCTCCCTGTATCTGTGAGGTCAATCCAGTTGCACAAATTTCACTGGAGGTCTGGATTGTTCCCAGTGTTGTGGACGGTAGGCATATTTGCTGTGCATGAAGGGACCTTCCCCTGGAACTGCATTCCTGAAAGCTTTGGAGGGTTTGGGCAGCATCTTCAGACTGGAGCCAAACACGACTGCTTTTGTGAAACAGAAGGAGTAGGACAGACAGGATTCAGACTGGCTAGTCAGTGGTTGACCTCAGGGTGTGTGAATCCTCACTTTATTCATATTGATAATCTATCCACGGCTTCAAAGTCACTGGGTAATTCATATCTGTAATAGCCTGTTCTTCTACTGAAACCTTCCTTCCAGGAGTGTTTTTGCATGTGGGAATGTTGCACGCCATCCACCTTGGCGTCACCTAGCTGTGTAGACTTAGCATAGAAATGGCACTGGCAAAGCATTAGCCTACTGATAAGGGTGTCATCTCACGTCTGGGTTTCTGCCTTTCGTCTGCGGCTATTTTTAGATAGACCAGGGGTGCCTAGTAACTGAGGCACCAGTGTAAAATCCTAAATGACTTGCCATGAGTTTAGTAAGCTCTTCCCTTCCACTATCCTCATATTTTAATTTTTTTGTTGTTGTTGGTTTTGTTTCTGTTTTTCTTCCCCTCTTCACTCTTCCATGTGTCAGCTACCTGAGCTCAGCCATGTGTTCTGGCAGGGTGTGCCTTCCAGCATGTTGGTGGTGTTCTGTGGTCTGCTCCAAGGTGGTGGTAAAGAGCAATATATAACCACCTTGACTGGCTTACTGCTGCAGTATAAAGAATTAAAATCTGTGGGTGGCTCAGCCACTTTCATGTGTGGACAGCCAGGGGCTGTCCACACTGTGATTGAAAGCCTACCTGCAACATATGCACTAAACCATAGCTGCTGCTGACATGGTTTTAGTAGACCTATTGGCAACATGTGTACTAAACCCTAGCAGCAGCTAGCATGGTTTTACTAGACCAGGGTGGGTACAGATGACTGTTTTGAAAATCACATTCACCCTGTGGTGGAAAATCATTATACACCACAGACGCTCTGAAGGGAGTGTATGTAGGCATGTTTGAATAGCACTGGAAAATAACTCTTATTCATTTGTTGAAGTTACGTTGCCCTATGACACTGGAAGGAATTTGGTGGAGTTACATGTTGTGTCCGCTTCATTCAGGCTACAGTGTTGCTGGTGTGGCTTCAAGCATAATTTAAATGGTGCTTACTTTAAATCTTGGTTACCCACATGTTGTCCTCCCGCGTTTACAATGAGGATAGCAGTCACACTGTCCACTAAACCATGGCAGCGTTTATGTAAAATGTTGAGAAGCAAGCATAAATATTACATGTATTTAGTTCAGTGAGTAAAGAAGAAATGTGTTTGGAGCTTATGTACAAGTGAAAGAAAAGACAGTGGTGTTTTCCCCTAAAAGCTTGCAATATGCCTGTAAAAGAAATTGTCGTGGGCAGGAAAGGTAAGAGGAGTTGGATTGTATTGATCTGTGTGCTTGGCAGTAGCCTAATTGTCAAGTTTCTCAGGAGAAGTCAGAGCAGATAAGTTTTAAGGAGAATTCAGGAGGAAGGAAAATGAGGTTTGGAGCTGTTTACAAGGTGTTTACCTCAAATATGAGTGCAGAATGAGTAAAAGCCCAAATACAAGGAGGAGCCAAAGAAGAATGTATTCACATGGTCAGACTAATTGCTGAAAATGCTGATTGAGATGGCATTCTGGGTGGATGGGACTGAAATGAGATTAGAGCTGGGGAAAGAAGTTGCAGTAATCAAGATGAGGAGACCTGGGACAAAAGTGTCAGTGGTGAAGATGAACATATAGAAATAATCTTGGAAATATGTCAAAATCTTTCTGATTGTTTTTGTATGGTTGAACATGAGGGCCTGGAGAGAATTTAGAGTTGAAAACAAAGAGTTATGAGTTGAGTGATAGGCAAAATGGTAATTTTTATCTATATTGATGGAGGAGAAAGGTTGGAGAGCTGATGGTGACCTGATTTTAGCCATCCTCAGAGAGGTGTTTGAAACAGATTGGGATTTTAATCTGGCTGCAAGGAGATAGGAGGTGAAGAGGCAGATCCGCAAACATCCGCATCGACATAGTGGATGAATGCATGTGTAGGTGGAACCAGTTACTCAGAAAAATCAGGAAACAGTGAATTCCTATACCTTTTAAGCTGTTCACAGATAAACCAACCCATAAGCATTCTATTGTATTTATTTATTTACTTTAATGGGTTTTCATAATCTCTTTGGTTAAAACTGAAGCAGAATTTATTTACCGTATTTATGTGTTCATTCATCTATCTTAGGCATTGTAGACAACACACGTATGTATTTCATAATTTGTCCTGGTTTCAGCTTAAACCAGGACATAATTTTACACTCCACAGTGTATATCCTCTTGCAAGACCTAGATAAATCAGTTGATGGTGGCGTATTTTAGAGAACTGTATGTGACATTATTATTTTTTTATTCACAATTTCTTTCAGTTGGTTTTGCTATTGTATTTGTCTGTTCCATCCCTGTTATCTCTCTAGTATAGTGTACACTAAACATTTCATTTTACAGTTCTGTAATGCAGTGTTTGCGGTTTACTGGCACAACCTCCTTGACCTTAGAGATACTAATTCCATGCGTGTCTGTTGTAGCAATTTTTTTGCCATGAATGTTTATACATCTTCTCAACGGAAAATCTTGGGATTGTAAGAATGGTACAATCTTTTTTTTTAATCTGTGATAAATGGAATTGCTCTCCAAAATTTTCTTCTGATAGCTGAATTCAGTAATTTGAAATAAGACTAATAGTTTCCCAAATACTTGTCATTGCTTCTAAAGTCATCTGGATTTTTTATCAGACAAACTGTAAGTATCAAAGCTTCCTTTAATATGATTCATTGCCCAACTGGAGGGTAATCACTAAAATGGAATGCAGACATGAACAATGACTTTAACTAAGTTGATTCGGTTACTTTCATCCTGCTCAGCTACTTCTATTGCATTCAGTCTTCTGTGGGAGCTTTTAAAGTATGTCTTTCGATAACAGCTTGTAAAGGCTGTGGTACCTTCACATCTATTTCAAGGCTAAGGTATCAACATTTCAAATGCTGCTGCTAAGAAAGCTGGTGATTCATGAGCCCATAAGCCTTAAGCCATTAAACTTGCAAACAGCGAATGGTTTAGAAACGGTTTTCAGCTAGAAGCATTTTGACATATTGGTAAATATTTTCAGGCCTTACTGGCTTACAGGCCAACATTTTGAATATATATGACTACTTTTTGCCATCTCATTACAAGACTAGTTCAACTTTGGACATGCAGGTATCGTGAGGAGAGATAGCCCCTGCCAAACAGCGTAATTCCGGGTGCAAAGTAAGTTAATGGCTTCTATGAAAATATCCCACAAGTATCAAGGACTGTAAAACTCAAATTGAGCTTGACTGAGGGAGACCCAGTGAAATAGCTTGTTCAGTGTCTCAGCTTGACAGATCCAATGATAGAAGCAGTTCTCCTGACAAAGAGAGTTTGTCATTGAAGGATGTGGTTCAGAGGCACATTGAATGTCTCAAAACAGGTGACAGGCTGTTCTGAATGATCTCCTTCCAGGTCGTGGCCCAGCCTCACACTTGGAACAACCGCATGGACAGTGGTGCAATGGGTGCTTCCTACTGAGGAATACAGCTTGGTATTAATTTGCTCCTGCAAATTGTCCCCATGTAATGGAAATAGGCGCAACTTGAGCAGAGCATTCTGCTTTACTTCCCCAGCCTGCTGTAAGTCTCAAGATGCTGCTCCACTTAAGCTGTAAACTGTATAGTGCATAAACAAAATGTGAGAAATTTTGCTTCTTATCACTCTGGTACACATAATAAAATGAAAGAAGCAGTGAACAAATCAACCATAGCCATGAAACCTCATTAACCAGGCTCTCCCCTGCTAATATCTTTTGCCTCTTTTTTGACACCCGAAGAAATCCGTGTCAAAGGCCAGCAGACTGGATTTGTTTCATACCAGCTGTGTGAATGGATGCCAAAAATCAAGGCTAGTTTTGGAAGCCCAATGGTTTTTCCCTTCCCTTAAAGGCATTTGTCCTAGAGTTTCCAGTGCACAAAAGCGACAGCAGGAGAGGTGCAGGACTGGAGTGTTCTTGGATAGTCTGCCCCAAGTATATCAAAGAATGATGAATGATCATCTCACTAGATCTGGTTCCTAGAGAGCTCTAGGTCAGATTGCCATTTCAGGAGTAAGAATTTTGTTACAAGCATGTGCAAACCATGCCAGGCTATTCACTTTGGGACTTAAAATGAAGAATTCCTAGTAGACTGTTGGTTGGGAAGAATAGAGAAGGAACTATCGATGTTAGGCAACTGTAGTTTACTAATGCAATGCAGATGTGAAGAAGGTGGCACTGGATTTAGCAGGTAAAATACATGTGCTGCAGAGAGAACCCAATTAAAGTCATCACCTGAAAGTCCATGTGTGGTGCATTACCCCTTTCAGGCTGAAAAGATGCAGGGGGTGATAGCTCAGATACCCCTAGGAAACAGAGGAGAGTGGTGTTTGATATTGCAGAGGGCAGGTTGCTTGTAGGAGGAAACAGAGGGAAGGTAGGAAAGAATTTTTTAATTGTGTGCAATGCTACCTTTATTTCCCCACTTTTTTTTTTTAAATTGAAGATGTACTCTTAGTAATTGCCATGAACTGAACTCACTTTTTTTTCTCTACATGTGTCTTAAGATGATCATTACAATTTTATATAATTTTGCTCTTTAGTATTAATGGTTTTTATTTCTTTACTGTTGTAATTCTTTGAGTTTGAATGTTACCAAAGGGCTATATAGACTTTTATCTTCTTATCCTGTTCCAGCTTCATCTTGTTATATGTATTTTATATAACCTCAGTTACTTTTAATATAAACAATGGGAACGTTTCTGTTAAATTTGGTAAGAATTTTTTTTAAAGAACCCATAACAGTGAACTTTGATATTTTTTTTTTTTCAGTGCCAGTCAACCCTTTGATAAGAATAAGGCTTTCTTAGTACAGTATTTTAAAGTTATGCTTTTATTGCTTCCTTTTAGTGTTTTGAAGATCAGAAGATCCTTTTGTTTTAATATACTTGAATCATACTTTTGCTTTTTAATCAAACATTCTATCCATTTTGTTCTTAAGAAGTCCCTTTTTTTCCCCATTCTTTTATAGCCTGGGCTTGATTTCATAAGAATCTCTAACTTGAACCATAAAGTACCTTTATAAATATCATTTTTCCTTGAAAGCTGTATCTTACTGCAATGACCAAAGTTTTGTCATGTGTTAGATTAAGATGTCTGCCTAAAATCAATAATGCTGAGGTAACAACATTGGTTTCTGCTAGGCTCTCAATTACTTTCTCAGTTGTTTGTCATAGGAAGAATATATGATCAGTTGTTTCCCCTGCAGGCTATAAAACCAGCCTGTTCTCCTTTGATCACTTCTGCATACTTCACTTTTACTTTCCTAAGTGTAACACAGATTTTTAGAGCCTTGGACCTGTGAAGTAGCAAAATGATTCTTCTGTAGTCCATTCCAAGGGATAATAGCCTACCTGTATAAAGCATCATAAATATCCCTGGACAACAGTTGGCTCCTTCAGGTTACATTGCACAATTGCTATGGAATTAGTTCCTGAATTTGCCATGCTCTTTGAAGAAATGTTTGGGAGATGTTTACTTTGCAGTCTTTCCTTTCTACCTCATGTTCCCTGTAGTCTTTTGCACCTAACATTCCCTGTTGCGCTTCTTTTGCAGGTAGTCCCTTATTCTCTGTATCTGTTTGGGTAAGAAGTATAGCTGTAGAACTGCTAATCTTTTTTTTTTTTAATTTTCTTTTTTTCTCCCCCTCCTCCCTATACCTTTGTGTGTTTTAAGATGGTTTCTGGTGCCGTTTTGTTATTGAAGTTGCTGCGTTTTGCCACAGAGGGGAAACGTGATCATGCTGTGCTCTTTCCTTTGAGCTTTACTTTTGTTCTTGCTTGATCTCCTTTATAAATTATACTGTACCTGTATGATGTGAGTAAAGGCTCTGCTAGGCAAGGGAATACTTGAAAAAGTCTAGTCTCTTGTGGAAATGAGAGCTGCTGTAATGGGGCAACTGAGTCAGCAGTTGCTTGTTATTTTAAGTGTTCCTCCCACAAAAAGAGGCAAGTGTGTTTTTGAATGAGGCTTCAGAGGTAACAAGTAACTTGGAGAAGGTAGATTGAAGTTTTAGTCCTATCATATCACTGAAGAGAATCTGCCCTTATTTGCCTCTGGATTTTCACATGTCCTGTGTCATAAGGACAGAAGGTAGTGATGCAGAACAGTGAACATGCTATTTTGATTTGAAATTTAAAAACCAAACAAATAAAATACACAAAGTTAGAAATTAATCCATTCAATTTCCCATCCAAGGAGCATATGTGAGAGGCTAGTCAAACTTGGTGGCATGAGCATTTGGATTTCAAGGGCATGCAGAGTACTTAATGTT
The DNA here is from genome assembly GCA_013398225.1 of Steatornis caripensis. NCBI lineage: Eukaryota > Metazoa > Chordata > Aves > Caprimulgiformes > Steatornithidae > Steatornis > Steatornis caripensis. The sequence goes on along the minus strand of VZSC01012398.1, from coordinate 25,691 downwards.
GCTGTGTCCTGGCAAAGCCCTGCTGATATATTTCACAGTACAGAGCAGCTCTGCAGTTAGAGAGCTGTTACGTTTCCTAACAGGGTGTTTGTGGCATGTTGTAAACAGTAACTGTTCTAAGTGAATTGTAGGCTGTGGTCCTTAAAACCTGAAGTGCTACCCAATTGGCAGAAACCTTAATGCGGTTTGCCTTTGTCTTCTAATTTATGTAGGCTGCAGTGGAAAATGCCAGACTGCTTGGGAGCTAGGCCAGGAGGAGGATAGGTATGCAGCTGGTTGTCTGTCTTGCCACTTTTGAGAGCATAGATAATTACTATGTGCCATACACTTTCCTGATGACATGCCTTTTGGAAAATCAAAGCTGTTTGGTTCCAAGGCAGAGGCAGTTTCCCTGACCAAATGGAGTTTAGTAACTCTTCCAGCCTAGCTGCAGTGTCTTTCATGGACTGTTTAGCTTCTCTCGATATTTATGCATCCACAGAGTTGTTGTATACCTAAAATAAAGCACGAAATGTGAACTTGGTGATTATTGTGCAGTCAGCTCAGCCTTAAAGGGCAAGCGGCATAATAGGCTGAGTGTTGTGTGTCTCATAACAATCCTAGGACATATGAGGCTAACCACTCCTTCCCAATTCTGTACCTTTTTCATGGGTTTCTGCATTGGGATGTTCTTAGGTAGTAGGTCTTCTGGTGCTAAAATAAACTTCCAGACCCAAATATTCACTGTGCTTGAAAGCCTGGCTCTAGTCTGTTGGATCAGACCTATTTCACGTCTTAAAGCACAAAGGTGACAACTGGTCTGTTCTTAATGGGCAGATGAAGTAGGAGGGGGAAAAAAAAAAGGCGCAATCTAGATGCTTTGAAAGAAGTTTTATCTTTTCTTCTGAGGCCATGCACATAAGGTGAAGGAGAAAGCTACAAGACTGTAAGGTGTGCAGGTGCTGGAGGACTGCTGCTGTCACCATGAAGAGTTTGATGGAGTGGGGGAATTTGGGAGTACCTGGGGATTCTCTGGAATCCACTCAGAGGATGCCAAGAGCTTCTCTTAAGCATCAATACACATAAAACATTTGACTAAACGTGTCACGTGTTCCTGAGTCCCTGGCAAAGACTACTGCTTGCTGGCATTGCAGGATGACACCGTATGTTGTTCTGTTTTGATCTCTAAAGTACATCAAACTCGAGCAAAGCTGCTCCTTTCTGGTGTTTGGTAGTACCACAGAAAGTCATGCTTCACTTCTGTTTTCCTCAGGGTGATGCATTTCTAGAACCTTGAACCCCTGAGGTAGCAAAATGATTCTTTGAGAATCCTTTCTAAGGGATAGTAGTTTCTCAGAGTGAAGTATTGTTAAGTATCCCCAGTGCAAACCAGAACCTGAGAAATACAAATGGTAATGGTAGGAAGACTGAAGTGAAAAATCCTGCTTCCTCTTACTGCTTTCTACCATTATAAAGGAATTTAATTGTCCTTTAAGTCAGTGCATAGCATCAGCATTGTTCAGTTCCTCCTAGGTGTTTGTAAAGGCAAGATGTTAACTTTAATCATTAGTTGGTTATGACTGTCTGTGTATGGTCTGTTGGTTGTAGGGCTTGCTTCTCCCTCCATCATTTCCTCATTGTGCCCCTTCTGAGACTGCAAAAGCCGTTTAGACTATGGAGCTTGGTTCCTTTTTTGTCTATTCTAATGTAACACACTGGGTGATGGGGGGGAAAAATCCTGGACCTGATACAGAATGGCCAGAAATAAATTATTGATGAGGTACTCTCTCGGGCAAAGAAATGGCTATTGGTTTTTCAAGGCTGCACTATGAGAACAGATACTGAAGCAGTGAACTGTATTTGATACTCACATCAAACTCAATCAGAGGATGGCCTGAAGATGAGGACTGGAGACTTGCCTTGTTCATGGGAAATGCAAGAAAATTTGCATGTGGACAGCAAAGAAATATCCTTGTCTTTAGCTCCGAGCTGAGCTCAAAGACTGCAAATGTGACAAGTAAATTCAGTTGGAAAATTAGCATGGGACTCTCTAACATTATTTGCAGGTGTACTTCTGGTAGCAGCTAAGAAACTATTAATTTTGTATCTGTGCTCCAACTGCCATTCTCTAAAGAAGTGTTCTGTAAACCTGAATTTAAGGGGGTTCAACTTAGTATCTTTAGGCACCTGTGCCTGAGCAGGTTGTCTAGGCTCTTGTTTGTGATTTGCAGAGAGAAACAGATATTCCTGTGGGGCACAGCTCATATCAAGGTAGTTGTCAAAAAAATCTACAAAGATGACTGAATTGTGTTCTGTAAATGCCTGTTTCTCTCTGACTCTGTATTACTAGGTGAGATGTAGGTGTCAGGCTTGTAAATATCTCGTATTGCATGAAGTGAATGACTGGAGCATTTGTGAATTTCGGAAGCTTGGAGAAAGGATAGGCATTATTTACTGAAGTATCGTTATAAGAGACTGAGACTCAGCAATTGGGGTTTTTTTTTTTGTTTGTCCTGCTTCTGTATACAGCAGGCAAAGGAATTACTGGCAGAAGAGATGGAAGGCTATGAATCTTCAGTTGTTGTGGGAGAAAGACATGCCTTTCTCTGTGATCAGTGTAAAACCTCATCTTTCAGCTCTTGCTTGCTTTGCACGTGTAGGGGTGTGTGCATATGCGGTGTGTAACTATGACACATTATCACCTTGCGTCTTCCCTAGGCTGGAAAGGAAAATCGAGTATAGTAAGACTATTGTTAATTCACTTCAGGAGTACTTGGGGAAATCTCAGAGGTATTTATATGAAAATAAATGAGTGAACACAATAACAATAATGTTATTGGGAAATCGAGTTCTTCATTGAGAGAACTGGTTCTTAGTGCCTCCTGACATTTCCAGCCTGGAGGAGTTGGTGGTGTTTCTGTAGATGGAAACGTGTTCTGTGTATATAGATGTTTCTGTCTGATCTTTATTACTGCATTGTAGCCTTGCTAAAGTGAAATTCTGCCATTCTCTGCTAGTACTATTCAGTGTTGGTCAACTGGATGTACCAGGATAAAAGAAGAACTTGGGCTTGGTGGATTTTTTTGTTTTTAAATTGGAAACTGTGACTATGTGGAGCATGTTGTTAAAGTTCTTACTTTTCTGTTTAGATCGAGCAGGTTAAAACATTGCTTGTTCCTGTCAACCTTTTTGAATATCCCTCTTGCAGCCTAACTTTAGGAATAGGAGGCTGGTGTCTGTAAATCCCTGTGAACGGCGAAGGAGGGGTGTTCTCCGAGAAGGCTATGGATTATTGTATTACTTGGGTTAACTGTTCTAATGAGCTTATTAATAGCATAACATACAATTTACATGTATTTTACTAAAAAAATATGCTGTTAAGAATGGCTCTGTAAATAAACCCTACTTTTAGTAACTTCAGTGTCCCAGTGGCTTTAAATGCAGTTCCTGATTTGAAATTACAATGGCTGATTAAATAAGTAACTTTTAAAAAACTTATAGCTGGTGGGTTTATCCAGTCAGCTTGCTTAAAATTTTATGTAATACCTATGCTTTTTCTAGTAGGCAGATGTTAAAATTTTATAATTTGTTAAGGCCCAAATGGGATATCTTTGGTTTGGCAGGTTTTGGTGGAGTTTCTAGAAGGTGGTGAGCATACCAAGAAGCAAGCGTCTTTTCCTCTTTCAGGATGATAACTCTGTGAAGCCTCTCCCCTGTACATTTGCTCACATCTCTGCTGTCTCTGTTCTGTATGGAGTCTGTTTAGTAGGTGTTGCAATTAATTTTCTCTTTTTACTGTTTTATAGTATGGTAGGATTGGACTGATATTTTACGGTTAAGCAGCAAGATCACTTTTTTTGATGGTACCTTTATTAAGAGAAATCTCATTTAAGCGTCGAATTGTTACATACACATTTCTCCATTGCCATTTGCATCCTGTTTCTCACCAGCACTGATTCGAGTAGAGGCATGAAGTGAATTGAAACTCCTTCCTTCCTACAGTTTCCTTCAGTATTTATGGTTGCAGTACTTTTCCTCCATGCTGCATGGCCAGGTGGAGCAACTTCCCTCCCCAGTATTTAAAAGACCATTGAATTTATAGAACGTGTCTCCGTGTTTGGGATACCCCATTACACATTTTGGTGCTTCAACAGGCAGTGAGCAAGCAGGGTGTTTGTGAGAGGAATTTGAGAGATTTCTTATGGGCTCACAGTTGTGTGGTGTCTCAGTCCTATGTGTTCGATGTTCCCATGTGCTGGCCAGCCCTCCTCTTAAACCTGTCAGCACAAAGCCTCCTTGCAACTGCTGATAACTCTCTCTCTCTCTTTTTTTGTTTTGTTTAATCTGAATGTCCTCAGTTCCCTGGATTTTCTTATGCAAGAGATAAATATTAAGGGGATTATAGTTTCTGGACAAACTTATAATGGAAAAATGCTATGTGGGAATAGTGCCAAAAAGCAAAACTTTCAGAAAATCAGTTACTTTAGTGACCTCTGTTTCCTTCTCTGGAGCTGCTTTTGCTGTCCTTGAGGAGGTCAGAGAAGGGAAAGGATGCCCATTTCACATCTGCTGCACTGACAAGCAACCAAATGTACCTTTTGGCTAGTGGCTGGCATTTTGGCAGTACAAAGCTTCCAGCTACCACCCTTCTACAATCAGATGGGATGAGTAGCAGAGCAGTGCTATATTGCTTGTTGGCATACAGGTTAAGTACATGGGCTGCACATGAGTCTACTCATCTGAAGTTATCCTTTCAGATCACTGCCCAGTTTTCTAGCATAATCTTCTTGGAAAAGAGCTTGGCACGTGTGTCTCCTTTTCTCTTGGCACATGGATTTTTTTTTTTCCAGTAATTTCCTAGTGTGCAGTAGTCATCCTAAGCAGCAGCACTGGTATCTGAAAATGAATGGGCATATTGCAATCTGGAGGCAATGTCATGCCCTTCTGGTGTGCATTCTGAGTGATACAAGCTGTGGAGGGGTGTGTATAGTGGGCATGCTATAAATTAAACATTGTCTTTGCTGTAGGCAGGGATAAGAGGGATACTCCCACACTTTCTTGTCCTTTTTAGGCATCTGGGAATGGAATAAGCCAGTCATAAAAAGCAGGGCCAGGTCAGGGTAGATAAGTACCTTCACCTGTTGTAAAATTCAGAGCAGCATTTAAATACCTGCCTCCCCTAACACTCCTCTAGAGAATCACCCTATCAGTTGTAATTGCTTGTTTGAAAGTACATTGGAACAGATGAACTCCCCTGGATTAGGATAGCTTTATGCTATATTTCTGCCCTCTCTGGACCAAAACAAGCCTTGAACCCCAATTCATGGATTCACTCTTTATGGTGTGTTGGTTGTAGGAAGCTCAGCTCTGTGAAAAATCGCAGGGGAGTAGAGATAATCAATGAAAACACCTGTTCATGTAATAGCTTTTCCATTCTCTTACCTCATCCTCTGTATTTGGTTCATCCCCCTCATTGCACCTTGTTTTAAATTAGGACCACTTTGGAGGGCAGGAGCCGTTTCTTGCTATGCGTATGTGCTGCATTTGGCATCATGGAGTGGTCCTCTGGTTGGAGGAGTTATTTACCACAGTTGTACAAACACAGATATGCTTGGAGGGCTGGGCAAGTGCCTTCTGCAACGCAGAGGGCTGTGAAGTTATGTGGCTTCAGCAGCACCTTGGAATATAGGAGCATGTGGTTGGTGCTAATGGAGTAGCTAGAAGGCTTATAGCTGCCCTCAGTTCTTCCTTGTCTCCACCTTGGATCATCCATGAGTGGAAATTAAGCTCCATCAGGAGAAAAACAAAACCAAACAACCCCACTACAACTTGGGGCTTGAGATCTTGTGTAGAGATTTCTGCTGAAGGCTTAGGAGAAGTGAAGTTCAGGAGAAGGACAACAGCTGCTAAATTGCCTGGTCTGGGTGTGTTCTGTGGGTCCAGTGTTCCTGTCTTTGCCTATACTGTACCATTCTGTAGAGACAATGGAGCCAGTGGAGCATAAGCATGAAAGTTTGAATTACCATTTTGACAACTGCAGTTTCAAGGCTTGCCCATTGGATTTCTTTCTTAAAGGCTCCTTTTGGGCTGCTAGAGCTCTTACACTTGAATTCCCTGGTCTGGTGCTGATCAGTGTCAGAGAAGAGGAGATACAAGTCCCAGTTTTCCTTTTGTGACCTTAGTCATGTCATGTGGTAGCTGAATTAATGGGTTGTAGAAACAGAAATACTAATTCTCTTGCCTGACTCCTGTATTGGGACTTTACTCTGAGCCAGATTCTTAGAGTGTATAGGTACTGTATCTGTAACAGTGCTGATCAAGGCCTCTGTAATACAAAACAGCAGAGACTACAGGGTTTCAGTGTCCTTTTCTTTCGCTCGCTTCCCTTTTTACCAATGGCTAAATCAGCTGTGGTCGCTGTTGCTTTGGCTGCAGGCTTTTCCATTTCATTCTGAAGGCTGACATGCATGTGGTGAAGTTACTCATCTGTTGAGGGGTGAGTGGGTGAGAGGACAGGGTGATTTCTCAGTAAATGGTGATGTGCATGTGGGACTGACAGCTTTGAGTTTCCCTGTGAGGTAGAATGCTGCCATGCAGGATGAAAGCCTGGTTTCTTTGGCATTTGGCTGAGCAGTGCAGCTCAAGGGTATGCAAAAGAGCAAGAGGGAACTGCAGAAGAGCATTCTCTGTGGGCTATCGTCTTGTAAAGCAGCTGGAACGTGAAGGCAGTGTGTAAAGGTAATAGCCTACATATTTCATATTGGTGGGGCCTGTAAAAAGGTGACCTTGGTACAGAGCAAGGATCCAGTCTGACAGAGTATTCGCAGTACCTAACGACTGCATGTTACAGTCTTGTCTCCTGTCATGGCAGTCTGGAGCCTCCCTGTCGCTTCCCTCCGAAAGCCACACTCGAGTTGTGACTGCTGAGATCTCAAGTAGGCTTGGGTGAGCATGTGGATGCAGAAACCTTGGGAGCTGCAGGAGGTGGGGTGATGATTTAGTAGGTGATTTGTCTTTTTTTTTTTTTTAACTGGTGGGATTCCAGGTGCCTTGGCACTGAGCTGTGGCTCACAGTAACTTTCTAACCCAAGGACTTCAGTGAGATGTGTCTGTTAACAAGTGGTATTACTTCTCGTAACTCCGTACAGCTGGGGTTATCTCCAGCACCTGGCTATTTTTCAGCTATAGCTATGTTTCCTTAAGTTCACCTATCTTTGCAGTTTCCTTTGGACTAGCTGCGGTACGGATTTAAATTTTTGCTGTTAAATCTCTTCAGTGTTTTGCTCTAGAGGAGGCTGCATTCCAATAGTGAAGGAAATAGTTCTTGTGCTTGGTTAGTCTGTCAGTTCAAAGCTGTGAAGGGCGTTGTCTGTGGTATGTCATGACACTCCATGATAGGCATACTGTCTTCCTTGACAGAGGTACTAAATTTGCAGTGTGAATTACTTTTGCTGCCTGCCCACACAACCAGGCTGGGCAGGTAATGTACAATGACACTGTTTTTGTCAGTCGTTGTCCTGTCCCCTGCACCCCTTGTGCCCCTCACCCTCCCCCCCCCCCC
>VZSC01012398.1:0-18018 GCA_013398225.1 Steatornis caripensis | reverse complement strand
CCCCCCCCCCCCCATAGGCTGTCAGCTTCCTTGATCTTAAGCATCAGTTATGGTCTCTGAATGTGTTTAGCACCCCTGGATCAATTTGCTGCCCTCCACTGTCTACTCGGGCTATATACTAAGCTGTGACACCTGTGGCTGAAACACTGCTGCCTCCTAGGTGGTGTTTTTTTCACATTCCTTCCAAGCTGACTATTTTTTCCATCATATTCTAGCTCTTTGCTTTTCACCAACTTAGGACGATACCCTGTCTAAAATCACGTGGTGCTTCAGCCGCAAAGCCATTTCCTAGCTCTTTGGCAAAAAGAAGTGTTGATGCAATTAACAGTCAGGATTGCTTTTGGAGATGGAAACAGCTTGTGTGAAGTTATGGCTGCTTCAGCTTGGTCTCTGGTGTGGTTTTTTTCTCTTCTTTTATGCAGTTCCATGATTCTACTTCCTGGAGTCTCAGGCAAGGTGCAACCTAAGATATGTAGAAAAATTTAACTCCACTTTGTGTTGAATATCAGTGAAGAGTAATGAAGTGAGAGTCCTGAGTACCCATTTTTTTCCCATGGGAAAGATTAGAAGTGCAGCTGACGTTTTACTCAGTATGGATGTGGCAAAGTGTGCCTGTTCTCAGGACAGCCGAGGTTTGTGGGTTTCAGCGGGTGAAAAAGCTGTTAGCTGTAACCCAACAGCTTGTTCTGAACCATCTGGAATCTCTTTTAATGTGGTCTTCCATAGTAAACTTTAAGGAACATTGTGATCCATAGCCAGTATAATCGGTGCTTAAGGCAGGACCTGTGTGGTGGGTTTCAACTGGAGTTATACCATTGACTTTGGTCAGTGTTGAGTGCTTTGGAAATCTCACCTAGGTAACTGCACTCTCCGAATGACTGGTGAAGCAGAGCTAATATTAGTCACTGTAGACTAAACTGCCATGCGTTTAATATTGATTTACATGCATCTGCACAACCAATTGCTCAAGCCTTTGCTGACAAAGCATTTCAGGGCAGGGAGTGGGAAGATAGATGCAACACAGAGGCTGTGGCTGATTTATAAGTGCTGATTTATTGAGTTACACACATACTAGAAATTTGTAAAGTGCAAAACACAATGTGTACATTATTGGATTAGAAGCTAGCCTGAATATGGGAAAAAAATGTCTCCAGTGTGTAGTGTTTTAACGCTTACATATATAAGTACATGTAAATCAGTATGTTACCTGTCAGCCAAATGTTACTGATCTTTGAGGAGTGAGACTACAAGTAATTTGGCTTTCAACTTGAAAACCAGGTATCCTAGTTATTTTGAATCATTACTTGTGAAGCGTTGACAAATTGCAAAGACCGACCAACTGAAGCAAATAATAACGCTTTGACTGCAATGTATAGAAGCTCAGATGAACTGTGAGTGGCATACTGTCATCCTGTGGGCCCTGCAGGGGATGTAGAGAGGTGCCAGATGTGGAGACAGGTAAAGATCTGAAGTATTCTGCTACGATATTAAATCACACAAAGTAATGTGTCCTTAAAGATATCATGGGGAATTTATGGCAAAGGTAGGAACAACTAGTTGTGCTTCCTTGTTCTCTGGTTTACATTCTAAATTGCTCTGTCCTGTCAAAAAGAAAAGGTTTGTGCTGGTGTGGCTTCTCTTCAAGTTTTGATTCTGTATCAGCCATTCTTGGTGAGTCTTGCAAGCCATGACAGAGATCTCGTTTTTGCTGCCACATGAGTACAAGTCATTGTAATATTTTGATACCAGGATCTTTAATCCTTCTAGAGATAGGGTAGCTAATTTGTATTTACATAACACATTAAATGTAAAACCCAAAGAGGGATAAAGATTTCTGAAAGTGGAACAAGCTACTACAGTACCTCTTTCTCCCTGCTAAGCACTGGAATGATGGTACTCCTTTTCTGTTGTTCTCATGTATATACCAAGAAATTAAACTTGGTAAAATTCCCTGTGCAAGGCAATTGTTGCTGGGCAACTGTTGTTATCCCAACTTGGAGTAAAGATGTTCAGGGAGCAGAAATGACTTGGCAACAAACCAGGAGGTCTCCTGAAGCTTCCTCAGGCTTTGTTCACAATGCAGTGATAACCCTTCTCTTGTAGGAAACTAACAGACATGCTTATTGCAGTCTGTGGCAGGGTTTATAAACTGTAATGCAGCATCAGTGTTCTAATATCTCAGTCTCCTTTTCTGCTTAAAGCTTTCCATAGCTCTATGTGTCACTCATCCATAACTTGAGACAGGCCTTTCTCTTCCTATGAACCTTGGGTAAAAGGTGAACGAGCTAGTAAGAAGAGAGTGAGTGGTCTTTGGAAAGCAACAGTCAGGCAAATCCCAGCTGTAGAAACCATGCTTAACCCTTGCCAGCAATATTGCAATCTCTAATTGAGAAGTAGCTAGTCTGCTGCCAAGCTGGCTCTGGAGGAAAGATGAAAGTGTTTGATCTCAGCTGTGTTACCACCTGTATCACGCCAGGGAAGTTAAATGCACTGAAAGAGTTCCACCTACCATTGATTTTATTTCTCCAAATGAAAAATGTGTTGATAAATGGCTGATGAAATGAAGTAGCAGTGGGTAAATGGGCAACCTACCATAATCCCTTTTTTCTGTCTGTAGCCACTAACCCTGGCACTGTTACAAGAGATGCTGCTTTGCAGTAATGACAGTGCTATGAAAGTGAGTGGTGGGACACTTCCTGCCATTTGAGGTAATGTGATGACAATCTGAGATACAATAAAATCATTTAGAACCAGGAGAAAAATACATTGCTTTAAGAGCCTCAGGACTTGCTGTTACATTCCTTCTCTCCCCCATACCAGTGTATGTTTCCAAGAGGGTTCCTTAAATAAAATGGTTTAGAATGGGAAACATGGTTGTGTTGCTCTGGCACAGTAAAGCGGGGAGAAGCCCTGTATGTACAGACCACTGGGAAAAGAGGATGTGTAGTGCCTTCAGGCTTCTGAAAGTATGCTTGATGGTAGAAAAAACCTAAAAACGCCAAAAGAGCGGGCTTCTTCCTCTGTATCTGCTGTCACTGAACATAGAGACAATCTCCCAATGTGTCATTTAAGCAAGCTTTTGTGTCCTGATGTGCCAGTTACTCATTGCCTAGAGTCTTGGGAATGCCCTTGCTGGAGCTATTCTCATTGAACCTGCAGCACCTTGATTCAAAGAGTGATTAAATGGAGCCTGCTTTAATGGAGAAATTAAGCTTTATTGAAGATTGCTGCTCTTGAGTTGATTCCCTGAGGTATTTGACTGCAAATATGGTGTAGAGCTACCTGATTTGTGAAAGAGGGTTGAAAAGAAAACTGGAGAGACAGAAACCCAGCTAACCTAGCATGTGGAAGTTAAAAGCTCAAAGCAATGAATGAGTGTCATTGAATTCAATTGAGTTAATCAGATTGGACTGTTCAATAGGATATTAAGATCTACAAGAATCGATAACCTCAGAACTGTTGTGTATCAGCTGACTGACTGGTTTGTGTAATGTTTCATTGTCTAAGATGGTTGGCACCAAGATAAAAGGAAGTAAACAGAATGTTAAATGAAAGGAATAATATATCCAGATCCTTAACTGTAAAGTGAGACTTACCTGGCAAAAACTCAGTTGTGTCCCAGCAATGTGACATGGCCCGTCAGGGTCTCCACAAGAGGCAGTATGCACAGATGGTTAAAGTGGCTTCTCTGGATGCTTTGGGAGGGCTGGGAAACGTCTGGGAACAGGCTGGTTAAAAACATCATGTCAAAGCAGTGCTATGCCAGAAAATGAGCTTCTCTATGAAATATAGTTCTCCATTAAAAATGTAATTGTGACACACCATACCATTCAACGGAAAGCCCTTTGGGGGGAGGGAGGGGAAAGGGGGCGAAGGGGAGAATGAGGCCAAGACTACTCTAAAAGAACTCTGAAAAGCAGTAAGAATGTAATATTAAACAAGACCTTTCCTATAGCTTGCATCTTGTATTATTATCAATTCTGCTATCACCTGGATTCTGTAGAGACTGCTTTCTTTGTCGTTCCAGGCATCTTAGACTGCTATTTCTGAAGTGAACTGCAGGTATTAAGCTTCCAGCGCTTTAACTTAATTCCTCTGGACCTTTCAGAAATCCTAGACCAGGCCTTTAGTTGGTTTCTGGTCTTTCAGGCATCTTGAAGATATTTGAGTTACTTTCGTGACATGGACCCAGAGAGGTTAAGTACAAAAGTTAGTAATTACTGTTATTTTGCCTGAATAATTCTGAAGTGACTATGTTTAGTTTTTCCCATAGTTTCAGTTCAGATTGAATTGGTCTGAATGGAGTGATGAATGATGCCTTGGCTAGTACAGGCAACTTGCTGTGCACAATAGTGCTTTGTTTTACACATCTATCAAAGAAATAACTGGGGTGTTGGAAATGACACATGGATTTCCCTCTGGCAATAAAGGACCTGACTGGCTGTGTTATGTTATAGTGATGGTTGCAGTATAACAGCCTTGATAGATAAAACAGTAGCTAACCTTTGGGCTGGGACACTTGGGTCACCAGTTTAAAATTGGAGACCATCCATATCAGCTTATATTTCCATCCTTGTCATGTAACACTCAGCTTCTGTTTTCTGTGTGCCTGAATTTCCACATGCTACAGAAGTTCTGTTGCCTATTTACTGTACAAATGGCATGGTATTTTTTCTGATTTGCCACATTTGCTTTGTAGTTTCACTTGCACTCATCTTTTCCTCTGAGTCCATATTTAACATTCTAAACTGCAGTGCAGATCAAATTCATCTCTGTGAAGATGAGCATTTGAACTTGATGGTGAGTGAATGATTGACAAGGTGCAAGTATTTTTGTGTCAAGGCTGTGACATGTCATTTGTTGAAAAAGCTATTCAGCTGAATGCTGTACTATCTGAAAGCTGGGAGAGTGAAGAAAATGCCAGATTCTCAAAAGGATGCTGCTTGATGTCTAGTGGCACCATTAGTGACATTTTGATACTAATGAAGAAGGGAGCACTTTCTGCTCTGGAAATTATGCTTTTTAAGGTTAGAAGAGGATGCTTTTTGAAGTCTGTGCTACACTGTTGCAATCCATGTAAACTTCCAGTTTTGCTGTAGATAATGAAGTTACGGTTTGTGGATTGCTGTGGTCTGTAGAGTGTTTGCTGATCACACGGTGTTGAAAACTGCACGAAAGACAGCTGAAACAGTTTAAATGCCTATCTGCTAGTCTTCGCTGTGCAAGCAATTGCTCAAGGTGCCACAGGGGGGATGCTAGAGGTTTGTTAATGGGAGAAGGGGAAGATGTTGGGGAGGTTATGTCTCTGTTAAATTGTGTTCTGCAATGCGAGGGAAGTCTTAAGAACTGCAGAGATGGCTTGACCCGAGTTAATGCTGTATTCCCTACTGTGAAAACCTAAAAAGTTGCTGATACTGGGCACGACTACTAGGGTCTCAGACACACCACTGTTAATTAGCAGCTGTTTCCCTGTTTTATAAGAATATAGGTTGCAAATGGACAAGTCCTGTTTTAAGTGCTTTGTCAACATGAATTTACTAATCTAAAGCTACGGCCTTCCTGATGCATTGAGCATCTCTTGGATTTACTTCTGAATGAATCAGCTAGGTCAATTGACGCTTCGCCACAATGTTGATATATTGAATTGGCAGAAGTGGGAGATGAAAAATACTTCCTACTATATGATTTGTAGTTTTTTCCTCTAAATCTAATATGGGCTTAAGTATTTTAAAATGGGTCTCTTGCCTAGGTGTTCTACAGCTCCTCTTCAGACTTGTGTTTCCTGGTATTGTATAGGAATGACCACAGAAGTCCTAAGCAAATTCTGTTCGAGAAAATACAAAAATCGTGATGTCTTTTAAATCATTCTGCAAAGAACAGTGTTGTTTCTTCACGTGATAATCAAAAGATTTTTTTTTCGTAACACCTAACAGACTTTCTGAAAAAGGAATTAATTTATTTTGGGTGGAGGAGAGGTGGAAAGGTCCTCTGGAGACCAATCTGTTCTGGGAGTAGAAGTCTGCTACCTTGTGGCCCTGGCTGTAGATTTCATCGTACCCGTTTCTTACAGGTATTGATGAGTTGTTGCATCTCTCCCTCTTTGATATTCTAGAGCCACAAGTGGTCTGACTAACAATAGCAACACTGCCTGAAAGATCAGAGCACTGAGCATGCACAGCTATGGCTATTGTTGCTCCATTTGATGAATGCACCATATGCTAGTTGCTTTGCCTTGAGTTTTTTTGGGGAACAAAATCCGTTAAAACCTTTTCACTGCTGTTTTCCTGAGACAAGGCTGAGGAGGGAGGCAGAGAGCACCTTCGTGCTATACTGTCTCCGTGACATTGCTGCCGCAGATGCTGTCTTGGCTGCTGGTGACAGTGTCTGAAATGGCAGCAGCCTTCTGCAAAAGTGGTTTAAAAATAGACCTATTTGATTATGCTTGTTCCCTTAAAGGGACATTGTCAGTTTGATTTAGTCCCAACATTTTAGCTTGGTTGCTGTCAGCTGTGCCATGTCTTCTGAGTTGCCAGCCAATTTGGCCAGCTCTGCAATGGGTTTGATACTGTTTTACGTACAGGCAAATATGCTTGGAATATAGTGCAATAAAGTTTTATTGAACCTGGTAAATTGATGATACTTTTTTTTTAACCTGGGTCTGTGATCATGAAAGTAAGGCACAACTAACTTTCCCTTGCTGTTATTGTCACCCTTGCAGTTGAAGTCCTTGTGCTGTGAGGTTACTGGCATTAAGTACAGTTATCCTTGTACTTTCAAAGTACGCTTCTATTCTTCACCATACTGCCTCATTGTTCAGGATTGTGTTCTCTCTTCTGAGTCAGAAATATCATTCCTCTCTTTGTCCTCTTCCTACCAAAATTAATCTAGGCAACGTAGTGGGGTAAGATTGGAAACACGCAGCTCCTATCTCAATCTCCAAGCTGGAGATTGCTTTTAAGGATGAGAGTGGTTCTTTGAAATTATAAAGTTTATTGGGTTTTTCCTCTTTTGCGACTTCCCCTCTTCAGAACAGTACACATCGTGCTGCTTGTGTCAGGAGGCAAATAACAAACTTTACCTGCAGCATCTTTGCTGACCAGACTTTCGTCTACTGTTTTTGTCAGAGCCCAATGTCCTGGCTCTGCCTGATGTCAACACAGGTCTTATTGCAGCCCTGGAGAGAAGAGCAGCTACAGTCACAGGACTGCAGTGAGTGATAAGGAGTTCTAGGCTTCAGTTCTGAAAGTTCCCTCTTTCATTTTGTCATTGTCTGAAAATTTGTTCCCCTCTGTGCAGTGGTATGGAGCTTGACAGCGCTAAGCAAAGGCTGTGAAAGCTGACCAAAGCAGGCTGAGAGGGGATTGTTGACACATGATTTTGTGCTATTACATCTGGCTTTGCAGTGGTACTGTCCATTTGATTTCTTCTTTCTCCACCATCTTCTCCATGTTAACTGCTTCTTTCTCATCTGCTGCCTTATTGCCCTTCTGCAATTCCTCTGTTACTCTTTGATGTGTCCCCATCTCTTACATCAACTGTCACTTTGATCTAGGCCCTCTAGCCTCTTCTTAGCCTGGTTTCCACTTGTCTAATCATTTTTTCATTAAGAGTTAGATTTTGTTGACATCTCTAAGCTTCCCTATCTTCTGACTTTGAGAGTTCAGCATTGGTTTCAATTAGGGTCCATGCCTGGAAGGTTTGAGCAAAGAGGTGTCTTCTGTCATGGTAACAAGTTGTTGTTACCACCTTGCCAAAGGTGCTGACTTGTGCTCGGTTCTCACAGTTGCTCTGACTTGCAGTCCCTCATCAAACTGCACAAAGGAGGGCAGCATTCAGGGGTCCTCTCCCTGCTTCTGTTGTATGGACGGGTCAGGGGACAGCTGCAGATGGTTTCCCTCTCAAAGGAGTCTTGAAATGCTATTATTGTGGTAACTTAAGTCCCTGAAAGTGTGCTAGATGGCGGCACCTATCATCTAGCATTTTCACTTGTGCCCTGTCAGTGTTCGCTACTGGCTTAGTTGTGCTTTAGGGAGATGCTTGATGCACATTCTGTGCCAGGTAAGTAGGTGCCTGAGCCAGCTTGCCCCATGTATTCGTAAGCAGTTTTTAAAATGATGGCATATCCATCTCTCTGGAACACTGATGCTCATTCGTGGATCTGTGGGGAGGTTCCAGAAGCCTGGAAGAAACCTAATCTTGTGCCAATGTATAAAAAGGGTAAACAAGACAAACCCTGTAATTATGGCCCGGTCACCTTGCTGTTGATCCTGGGCAAAATAGTGAAATGGCTGATCAAGGGATTTGAGGAGCAAAGTGTTAAAAAGAGTAATATAATTAACGTCAGTCAAAATGGGTTTATGGAAAATAGGTCCTGTCAAACTAACTTGATATCTCTTTTTTGATAAATTAGTTGATTAAAGGAAATACTCTAGACACCTCTAAAGCAGTGGACTTGCTACCACAGGGCGTTTTGGAAAAAAGTGATACAGAATTAGCATGGCACACACTAATGACATTACCAACTGACCAGCTGTGACAGGTCTCTGAATGTGATGGTTAACAAGGAATCGGGTGTGTTTCCAGTAAGGTCCTGCAGCATTTGGTTCCTAGCTCCATGTTTAATATTTTTTTTTTTAAATAGGTCAATGTGGAAGAAAATCCCAGATCATTAGTGATTAAAGTCTGCAGATATGCTCCCCCTAGTCTTGTGTCAGCAAGGAGGATGGTATTCTGTGATACCAGGTTTCCAAGCCAGTAGTACCATATAGGAGAATGTAAGCAGGCAAATGTGGAGCATCCTCTTGGGACCAAAAGTTAAATTTGACATCTAGGAACTAAAGAGGTCACGCTTTGCAGGGTGGGAGAACCTTTAGAGGAGGACTCTGAGAGGGACTTGGGGCACCTGCTGAATAACCAGTTCTCAAGTTACCACTAAGATTAGTGAGGTCTTTGGACGTGAAAATGAGAGATTGTTGAATGAGTCAGGAGGTAACGCCTTTGTCGCTGGAGCAATTGCTTTTCTGAAAGTATGCCCTGGTCTTGTTTCAACAGTGCTAGAAGGATGCTGATAAATTGGACTAGGATCACAGGCAATCTGTCAGAATGATTAAAAGGTCTGAAAAACATGTCCTTTAGTGCCATGCTCTGAGAGCACAATCTGTTTTAGCTTATTGAGCAGAGGTTTAAAGGTGGCTTGACTGGTCTATAAGCACCCATATAAGGACCAAAAATGTTCTTCCATCTAGCTGACAGCGTATTGTGATTGCTGCTGGCTGGAAGTTGCAGCTGGACAAATCCAGGCTAGAAGAAAGAGCTGTGTTTGAAAAGAATGAAGGTAATTAACCACTGGAGTGTTTTACCAAGGGTTGTTACAGATTCTTGTTCGCTGGCATTTTCACCCTTTCTTGACAGCGTGCTCTAGTGGAAGCAGGAAATTCATTCAGGGAATGGTATGATCTGTGTTTTATAGGAGGTCAGGGAGGGCTATTGGTTTGGTGTCTTCAAGCCGTAGGACCTTGGAATGCATTACAGCAGTTCTTGGCAGTACCGGGTGGTTTGTCCTGTCCAGGATCGTTCCCACACGTTAATATTTCAGGCAGAGAATCTCTCTTGTTTTAACTTGTGTAAAATGGATGCAATTTAAGAAAATTAGACATTAGTTCACATAATGAATAACCTTGATTTTATCAATTTGCAGCACTATTTTCTGCAATTTGACAAGTTTAAATGGCATGCAAGTAGCTTTTCATGTAAGGTGTCACTCTGTTTCCTTACTAATGCCTGAGCAAGTACCTTGCCTATTGTCAGATCGTTAATTCTCTGTTATTAAGTACTCAGGTGCTTCTTCATTGAAAGGACTGTCAGTTGCCAATGTGGAATCATTCAGATTAAGAAGTTGGCCTGTCAGAGGCTCCTCTGCATCTTCAGACTAGCATCCATCTGACTGCACCAGAGCAGTCTTTCTGGAAGTTTGACTTTTTTTTTTTTTAATATTCCCTCCCCTCCAGAAAAACCTACAAGCAATCACTAGAAAGGAATCCACATCCCACTTGGGTGTGAAACATACACAGATACATGTGTGCATACAAGTCCTTCCTGCTTCGTTTAATAGTCACGCAAAGGGAGGAAACTGCCTGTGTCTGAGTTCAGATTTTGTTGCAGTTCTGATTATGATATTAGCTGTGTAGTTTGGAGCTTATCAGGGTTCAGTTGCTTGCCTCAGTTTCTCTCTCTGAAGAGAAGCACTGCTCTAGGACTTGGGAGACCTAACATCCTCATTTCAGTCTGCCAAAGGATTCTGGTGTGACTGTAAACACTTTTTTTTCTGTGTCTCAGTTTCCTGTTCTCAGGAATGTGAATAGTATTACTGGTTTCCCCGAAACCTTTGGTTTGTCTTGCCTTGATACACGTAAGGACTTTTGGGCAAGGAAGGTTTTCTTGACTTTTCCTGAGGGCCTCATGTATAGCACAGCAGAAGGACTTGAGAAACTTGTCTTTTCCACTTCCCAGCTCACAGAGCATCCTGAAATTGGCTAATGAACACACTTGGGGTCTGGGTACTTCTAGAGCTGCCTGGAGGCCAGGCTGAGTGAGAGTGTGTGTGTGTATATATATGTGTGTGTATATATACACACAGAGATACCTCAAAGAGCTTTCTAGAGCCTAAGCCCCTTCTGAAATCCCTTGTCCATCTAGCAGCACAGGTTTGACTTGCCTGCACTGTGGTCATGTAACAGGATGACTGGTGTTAGATCAATGGATGCTGTGGATACACAGTTGTGTACAACATTTTTCTAGCTGTCTGCACCTTTGTTACGATTTTTTTGATCAGATGCTGGCTAGGATCTGTCTTTCTGGAATAACTGAATGGTAGCCTCGACAAAAGAAAGTATTTGTGGAGGAGGAGGCTGCTATGAGTAGTCACAGAGTAGTCACGAGTATTATTGGAGGAATACAACCAGTGCTTGTGCAAGTGGAGCAGTATGTCATTGCTTTCCATGAAGTGTTATCCTGAAATAGCCAGGTGTTAAGCTGGGCCATTTCTACCTCTGATATGGCCACACTGAAGTCAGTGTGGTCATGAGATGATCTGATCATGACACCTTTAACATCTAACTCTGGCTTTATGATATTTCTCTTGTTGAAAGCTGCAAGCCTCCAGTCTGGAGTGACATATCCCTTAGCAGCTGAAAGAAACTGAGGCCTTTCAATTTCCTCCTTGTTGATTTCCCCACTGTCATCTGGGAGTTCATTCCTTATGCCCTGTTTGGCTCCATCTTTTGCCAGTATCAAGACTGTCTCTGTAAAGCGGGGACCCCCTGCCTGAATATGGAATAAAGAGGTAGGTGGGAAATCTTGTTAATTGTGCACTGCAGTGTCAATCAGCTGCTTGCATGATATCTAATTAAAGTGGTTATATTCTCTTGTCTCTCAAACCCTTCATTGGGAAGCTAATCAGGTAAAAGCAAGTCATAGCTTTGAATCCTTGACTGCGCCTGGCTTCGTGGTTTCCTTGGTTAGCAAGACTTCAAAAATGTTGCAGTTGTATGTAAATACTGTCCCCTGTGGCTCACGGGAGGCTCACATGCTTCTCTCTCCAGAATAGCTGGATAAGAAGTTGAATTTTTCTCTTGCTTGACTAACTCCTGATTTTAGCCTAAATGTGTATGGCTTAACACAGAGGCTAACCTCCCTGCATTGTTATTTAAATGTAATTAAAGAAGTGTTGTGTGGGGTGAGTCTAACGTTCAAATCTGATCCTCAGTCCTGCTACAAGAGCATTTACTGAAACCTGTCCTCCCGATGTCAACCATAGTTAGTTTTCTTGATAAAGAATGGATGTAAGCATATGCTGCAACCTTCAGTCTTTGAAAATAAGTTGGCTGGTATGGAGTACCAAAGACAAATTTGACCTTTGAAATTTGATCCATCGGTTTATCTGATTTGCTGGGGAAAGACAGACAAGGAAGAATTGCTTGGACAGTTACCTAATGCAGGGAGTCTTGTGAGATTAAAGAGAAGTTGGCAGGAAAATAATAAAAGTGGATAAAATTAAGTAATGATTTATTTTCTTTCTTCTGAAGTAGAAGTTAACTGATTGCAAAGCCTGGATGAAATTGCTCTCAACTTTGGGAAGTCTGGGTCTGAATGTAATGTTCATGTCTTAATTCTATCTATGATAAGCTTGCTTTCAGCCCAGTGACTTGATAAAGGTGCTATCAGTGTTTTCTCTCGTAGGCAATGTGAATGTCATCAGTAAGCAGCAGATAGCCAGGGTAACTACTAGAATTTTGTAATGTGGCCTATTGTTTTTAAGCAGCCTTTCTGTTGAAGGCTGCTGTTAATCCAAGTGTAGCTTGATGGCAACTTAAAGCATCAAAGTACTGTGCTGCCACAGAACTTCTTTCTTGTTGCCCCTTCTCAAATAAACAATCTTTCAGGCAGAAAGCATAGGTTTGGAGACAAATAAATACTGAGAGAATATTTTTAATTTCTCACTTTGGCAGAATGAAATGCTGGTTTATGAGTTTGAATGAGGTAGCTTGTAGGGGGGTGTGTCTAATGGTGTAATATTTCTGGTTTTGGTATTGATGCAGTGTTCAGGAATCTATTGTCTTGTATGTCAGGGTTTTTGCCAAAGAGAATTTGTAGATTTCAAGTGTGAAAAATGTTTTTGAAGTATGGATTCTTGATTTACTTAGCTCAATTAAAAATAAACAAATAAAAAAATAAAGATTTGTTCTTCCTAGAAATTCTGCCCAGCATCACTACTTTTTATCAGCAAATAATTGATTTAAAAAAAAAAACCCAAAAGGCAAATAAGCCCTTAAATATGCTAGATGTGAAAAAAACTGGCATGTGTACCAAACCTATATAAATTCAAAATGCTTCTGGGAGAACTGGACACTTACGTGAATCTCAAAATATGTTGTCCTTATCCACAAAGGACCATGCTTGATTTCAAAATGAATTAATGTGTTATCTAGGTTTCAAAATTGCAAATCCTGGTGGCTTCTGCAAGAGTGTGGAGCTGTGAATATAATATGCTGCTATTTAAGTCCTTAGTTTGTATTTAGGTGCATAAGTAGCAGTACCTGAATTTGAGCACTGAGGCTGAACCGTAGAGTAATGTTAGGAGGAACCTACAAATTGGGACTTTAGTTCGTAGGCCTTGTTGAAGTTCTTTTGATGAATGACTCGATACAGAGGCTGATTTATCTTTCTTCTTACTTGTGTGAAGCTTTCACTCTCTTGATTCATTAAAAGAAAGAAATAAGTGTATCTGCACTCTCTTGACTTTGAATTTTGTTTTCAGTGACTTCTGATCTGAATGTATTTTCTAGTTTCTTATGGTTTTATAGCAGAAGTATGAACCTGATATGGTTTTAATACACTCTTATTTGTACCTCCAGCATTGCCTAAAGGACCTCTTCAGAAAGCATAGTTTTAATAGACTGCAGAACCTGGAGAATCTTACTTTGTTCCTTATGTTTTGAGCAGCTTAAGCACTGCCTTGTTGACGTTCAGCACTGCTATAGTGGAATGAAGGGAGAGGCCAGTTGTCTGAATAGATGTAATGTGCAGGACAGTGAGCAGTCAGGTTTCAACTCTGAAAAGCCAGTATTGACTTCTTAAAACTGATTGTAGTGACAGTCTCGCAAGGCTGTGCCCTAACAAGGGGCAGTGATTTCTAGCGGTCCTACAAGGCTGGCTCCATTGCTGGTGAAGTCATTCGGCTGGGAAGATAGCTTGGATTCTGATTTGGGACATGCCCTGTGGTTGAGTGATTAGAGGAGACCTGTATTCTGTCCTGGTCGTTTCTCTGGTTTGCCAGGTAGCCTGGGGTAAATTGTTCCAATTTCTCATTTCCAGCTCTGTGTCTGGTGAGTGGGGTTGAGGATTCTGGTTTCCTTTAAGATCCAAAGGAAAACATCAGTACACAAATCCTTCTCAAGGAGCATTACCAGTGCAGGAAGAAGCTTGTCCTGGTACTGTGATCTACTGGAGAAAATCTCCACAGAAAGATCTATGTGCTGTTTATTCTACCTCTTTGAGTTGCAGATCGTTGTGAAATCCAAGTCAGATTAAAGCCTGATAGTTTCAAATTTCTAATGCAGTAGAGCAAGAAGATGAACATTTTATTAATGAGATAATCATTAGTAGAAAAAAACCCCTATAGGGTCATCTTTATAGCCTTTCTAAAGCCAAGTTTCTGATTTTATAATCTTTTAGATCAGTCACAAAGTAGTGGCTTTGTGAGGCTGTTTTTTCTTTTTCTTGCTTTTTGTTGTTGTTGCACAGCACTTGAGAAGCTAGGACTTAGAAAATTATTTACCCTGGGCACTTAAGCGAAGATTTTCTGAAGGTGCGTAGTTTCTGTTACATGCATATTTGTAAGCCTTGCTCTAATATGTAGAATGCCAGTAGGTGGCAATCAAGAGTACGCAGGCTGGTGCTCCTGTCTTTTGTAGGACCAAAAGGCTTCTTGTGTATGACAAAACATCAGCTCTTAACAGGTATGCAAAACTGGAGCACCTGGAATTAATGGAAACTTGTGCAAAAGTTGGCTTCAATATCCTTTCTTAGTTCGTAGTCAATAATTATCTGCTTTCCCCTAGGAACAGATAGAGGTTAGCTGTTCATAATTCTAAGTGTGTGAACTTCAAGGGCTTTAAAGCTACAAGCTTGCTTCAACTAACCTTTCTACGTTTTGAGATGTTGTGGGCAGCCCAAGTGTATGTTGGGAGTCAGAGCATCTCCTTGCGTTGCAGGGGAGCCGTGTTCTCAGGCCAGCTGTATCTGATGTAGAAATGATGTCAATGCAGGGTGACATAAAGAACCTTGCATCAGTGTAGCCAGAAGAGAAGCTGTATGTATATATGACTCCAGTAGGTGTTACTCCTTGCAGAGCTTTTGTTGCCATCACAGGTTTCCATGACTTTGTGTTACTTCCAAAGCCACTTTAATACAATGACCAGGGAACTCACTCTGGGCACGTTAAATGTCATGAATTGAAAACAACTGTACTGCAACTTCACTGAAGTCAGGCAAGGGTAGGATTTTTCTAGCTTATTTTCCCCTTATGGGATAGGAAAAAATTACCGTTTGCTAATGAAGTTAACGGTTTGTAATTTGCTGGTAATTGGATGGACAGATTTATTTTTGGTGCAGCGGGGAAATCTTATTGCTATACATAAAATTTCCAATGAAACAGTTTGTAAAATCAAATTGCAACTGACAGTACAGTGTTTGTCTCTAACATTTACCAGCTTAGCAGATGACTTTTTCTCACATCTGCCCTCAGCTTGGCCTTTCCTTCTGGTAGGAGACTGCAGTGGAAGGAAAGGGAGAAAGGTGCAAGGATTTCACTTAGTGGATGCCTTTTTTCCAAAAGAAATGGCCATGGCGTGAGGTTGTTTCACACATTGACTGCTTTGTATTGGCATTGTTACAGCATTGTGACCTACGTTGTTTGAGCACTGTGATCTGCTCCAATTAATGGACGTATCAGCACAGATTAATCATAAAACTGACAGCCGCTTCTAGATGTAGTGGGTGCTGGTGACCTCTAATCTAGAGAGGAAGATGCTGGCTTCTGCTTTGTGTATGTGTGATATAGTGGTTTGTATGAATGCTGCTTTGTGGAAACTGTCCTCTTTAAATGACAAATCCCCTGTGCACTGTATTTGCATTGTTTTTAATAAACTTAGTTTCTTAATACACTGGAAGTCTGTAATGCCAAATTGATTTATGTATCTGAAATTTGCTTCTAGTCCTGTATTTTGCTCTAATTCAAAAGAATGTGTCAGTGTAATCATCACTGCATTATCTGTCGTTAACTTCATTAGTGATCCTTTCCTGCTGTAAGTTACTCAGCTTAGATAGAAGAGCTTGCAGAGGGTAAATCAAACTTTCCAGGCTGTAGCTGCTTACAAGGAAGGGAAGCTGGCCCTTCTTCCTATTCCCACTGAACATCTCTCCTGGATGTAACGTTTGCGGAAGTGTTAAATAGTTGGCTGTGTGAGGTGCTTGATACATATTTCCTTTCAGCTGGACATAGTTTGTGGGTGATTAGGCTCTCTTGCATAAGATGCTATATAAGCACACAATAACAGAGTTTCTAACCTGAGAGGAGAGAACAGGGAAGTGGGGAGATAGGCAAAGTGAGGTCCTGCTCTGTGGACACTGTGTCTGAATAGCAAACACGCCTCCTAACTGTCCCTTGACCAGTGCTCCCCATGATCTTTTGCTTCCTGACCCTCCCGCATAGGCTCTGCTGCTTGAAACTCCTTTTTTTGTTCCCCTGCTTCATGGTATGGTGTACCTCTAGTACATCATCTTTATCACTTTCCAACCTTCTTGTGCTCTGGTTTGGAAAACATCGTTACATCTAGTTGCATGTGGTGCTTTTTTTTTTTCTTTTTGTTTTTCAACCATTGTTCAAGAAGTGTTTTTCTGCTTGCTACTTCAGCGTGAGAGGAGGATCATCTCCTCCTTACTCTTTAGCCCTGCCTACGGGAACAAGAATGGTTGTGGTGCTAAAAGGGAGCAGCAGTGCTTGTGCTAACAGCCTCTGTAGAGGAGGTGATTATTTTTCAATTGTTGCACGAAAAATGCACTAGAAGTAAAGGGTATTGTTTGAGCCCCTGTATCTGTCCTTGTGTGGTGGCAGAGAGCAAAGGCTGGTCTATAACAGACAAAAATAATTCCTGTGCGACTCTGCTGGCTGGGAAGAGGGCAGGCAACTTTCCTGTGATTTTTCAGGCTGACTCCCTCCATCTTTATTACTATGAGTGGCCTCTATATTTGCAACTCATCAGCGTACATGAGAAGTTAAGATTGTTTTGCCAGTGTACGTTAGTTTTAATTCATGCAAGTTAAATTTCATCTGCTAATGTGTTTCTTGGTCCCCCAACATGTTTCAGGACAACTGGAGTGTCTCAGATTTCATAGCTGTCATCATCTGAAACAATTTAGTCTTGCTGGAAAACTTGGCCTACTCTGTGTCCACCTGTCTTGTGTGTTACACAAAGGTCCAGGAAACAATGGACCCTCAAAACTAGTCTGTGTGACTTCTCCAAAGGCCCAGGCAGCAGGCAGTTATGGGAAAAGAAGAGGGTAAGAGTGTGACATTAATGTCTTATCACTTAACTGCGGGATGTTTCTGTATGGGAAAGGAATGTTCATACTGACATGTTCCCTTTTGATGGCTGGTCTTTAATATTTCACGAAACTAAACTAGTTCAGAAACATAAAGAAGCCTTTTACTGAAGTGATTTTCTAAAACAGACTTGGCATAATACACATAGGCTAGGTCCAGCCAGAAAACTGTCAAGACTGTTCCTCCATTTTCACATCTTTAATAAGCTCAGACACATTGCTCTTATGCTTCAAGGCATCCCAGGAAGCTGGAGATCCAATGCTTCTGAACTGGTACAACTACCGACATTTTCCCTAGGATTTATCTACCGAGTCTTTCAACTGGTCTAGAAAAAAATTTCATGTGCTTCACTGCACAGAAGGGAAATTGTCCAAAGCTGTTTAGAAATATCTGTGTATTAAAACATTTTTTTTAAATATTTGGATAAGACTGAAATTGCACAATGATCTAGTACGGAGCATGAGCACACTGCAGGCAACTTTTATTCCCCACAGAAGGCGACATAAACCATATTCTGTGGAATATGTCTGTTATATCTTTCTTTTAAGACAATTTTCCTAAGTTCCTGTAGCTGCTGGGCACAAACTATGTTTCTTTCTCAGTATTGAGAGAGAAATTTTTTACGTGCATGGTAAGATTTCTGCCTTATGTGCTCTTTTTCCTTGACACCTTCACCATCTTTTCAGCTTTCCAGTAACCCAGATGTTGCTGTTTTCCTCTTACTTGAACCTAGGGACTGTTGAGATTACACTTCATCTGGAAAGTTTTTGTTTCATGCTTTACTCACCATAACTAAACTTAAACATGTCAACACCTTAAAATGGGGAATGAAAACCTGATCCTCTTGTATATAGGCT
>VZSC01012397.1:21624-53353 GCA_013398225.1 Steatornis caripensis | reverse complement strand
CTTGGGGGCATGCTTGGCACTTGCTTGGGGTGGGCACAGACCAATAGTTTGCTTTGTGCAGTGAAGACCATGAATAAGCAGTTAATATCTTCTTAAGGCATGAAATACATGGTAGGAGTTCACATGATCACCTGCCATGGCTCAGTGGGTACCGGTGACTGACCCCACATGGACTGACAAAGTGGACAGGGGATCCTAGCCAAGGGCAGAGCACCCCACCAGCAGCTGGGGGAAGTGGGAGCTTTTTCTTGTGGTTTTTCTCCCTCCAGGGGAGATTAAAATACACAGCCTCTAGCTAGGAGCTGTGGGCTCTTGGGACAATATGCCTACCCAAGTCAAATCTGAACAGACATATTTGTCTTCCCCAAAAGACAGACATATGGGGTACAAGCCGTTGATCTTGAATGCAAGGTTGATTAATCCAGTTTGAGGTTTCCAGCCTTTGAAACCTGCTTCATTGTGCTGGTTCTGTAACAGATCTGGGTCTGTAATGCGACCTTAGCTCCACCAAAAGTTGCTGCAGACTGGAAATGCTGTTTGTTAGGGGTCACCTCCATGGAGGTGTTGCGAACAGCTTGCCTGCTGCGGTCCATCTGCCAGGTTGGAAAAGCCCTGGTGCACGCTGACCTCAAAGCATGCTTGGCTGAATACTGACATACCGAGAAGCCTTAATGGTGCTGGTGACCTGCCCCAGTGTCTCCTGGAGTGGGGTGATAAATGCGTTGGCTGGTGGATGGCCCCTTTCTGGTAGGGTGTGGGGAGAGAGGCTGGTTCGTTAATAGCAAGGCTGGATTTGAGCCCACGACCTGGAGGCAAAGGTTCCTGCTGGGCTGACAATCCCTCATGATTTCTATCTTCTTGATGTGCTGAACGCCACTGTTTACAGTGGGAACATGAGGAGTTAGCAGGAACGAAGCCTGTGAGTTTACTGGGAAGTTGATGTCCAGCCATGAATAGTTATAGATCCACTCCTAAGAGCAGAATAAGCCTAAACTAGAGAGGGGTCCTCTATGTTTCTAAAAATTTCAACTTACAATGTTAAAACCCTTCTATAGTGAATCCTTAAATGCAAGTTTCTGGAGTAATGGTACAGTTGTACCGAGTGCTGTATCGGACCTGTGAGACCATCGCTTATGCTCTCTTGGCTTTTTCCCCCTAGCGCAGGGAAAATATTGGCTTTTCCCCTACTTATTTACCTGAACTTTGTAGCTCAGCTGCGTGTTCCCTGGAGGGACAGATTTGGGCTGCTGGCTTAAGGTCTGGGCTCTGCTCCGCTCCTCTCCTTGAGCAATTTGTGGGCTGTACGTAGAGCTGTCCTCGCTGGGGGCTGTGGAGCTTTTAAGGGGTGCATGGGGTGACGAGCAGGGAGCCCTTGAGGTCATGAGCTTGGGCAAATGGAGTCAAAAACATGTCCACTCGTATTTCTGCACCTTCCTTTCCAGGGCATTACATGCTTCTCTCTATCTCTGCTGATATTTGCAATATCGGTGATAAGAAAAGCTCTGTAACAACTGTGCTCTGTGGCAGATAAAACTTACTGCGCGCAAGAGCTGTTCCAGCTGAGAGCTTATCAGCGCTATTAGAACCTTAACGATCAGTGAGGCTTGAGAGATGTGTGCGTTCCGAGTCCTTTAGCAGTACGGAAACATCCAACGAGGAATCGAGCTGGAAGTGCTGCTGCTCTGTAAGTCCCTCTCGATGCCTTTTTTTTTAATAAAGTAGATACTTTGGGGATCGAGGATTGTGAACTGGTCAAGCATGCGTCTTAAATGCAGCCAGCTGGTTACTGTGTTGTGTGTTTGTGCGTGTAGTGAGCTGGCTGATGCTTAATGAAGGTGGTAGGTGGTCTCAGCGTGGACTGAATTAAATGGAGGGCTCCCCCTTCTTGCGTCTCGGCAGGCTGCTCTTTGCTCGGCGAGAGCTCCCGGTGTTTTTGTGCAGCTATTGAACACTAGTGCAGTGAGGGCAGTTCTCCCAGGTTGGCTTGATTCCCTCAGGGCGCTGACCTCTGCAAGGATGATGAAAACATGGGGTGAAGCTGATAAAGGGCACAGTGGTGTAGACCTGGGCCAGGCATCACCTGCCTCCCACCTTGGTTTGGAAGAGCATAATTCCCAGGAGCTCCTGTGTGTTGCCTGAATGGACCCAGATGAGTGGGGAGGCTGCTGAGGTCTAAGTGAGGGCGTGTCTTGTCCTCTTTAAACTTGGGCATCTCATTCCATGCTCATGCAGATATCTCCGTCCTCTTGGGATTTGCAACTTGGAGCATTCTCCAGTGGCACACACGACCTTTCTCTAAAAATGTGAACAGAGTTTACTTTCTTGTGCTGAACTCCCCAAGAGGGAGACAGGGTGATGATACCTGCTTTACAGGAGAGTGCCGTGATTAGAACAACTGCTTAGAAATTTCCTTTTGCCTTTTGGGATGAGGAAATGAAAATGTTCATCTCTAGCCTCTGCAAACACGCCTTCCCCAGGAGGGATGGGGCCTGGAAGTTGAAACCAGACAACCAAGAACAAATCAAGGACCTGAACCAGGGAACCTGCTTCTTTGGCTGGTCCTAAGTGGAGCCAGGGTGGGAAGGTACTTTACTTGTTTGCTTCCCTGTTGGTTTTTCATGACTGCTGCCAGCAATGCCACAAATGTACAGAAAGTCATGGGAAAGGAGAGTCAAGCCTGAGGTTTACCTGCTGTTGGCCACGGTAGGAAGATCCCTCTAGATTGCCATCCTCTCGTGTGCCCTGTCCCTTCTGTTGTGAACCAGGACAAATCAATCCTGGTTGCTGCCATGTGTTGGGCTGTCCTGCTCTTGAAGGCTTTATTTTTATCCCAGTTATTCTAAAACTTTATTTCCTTTTCTGTTGGACAGATGTGCTGGGAGGGATTCTTCAGAAGGGCATGAAGAAGGCTGGTTTGAACCAACTGGTGGCGTGACAGGAGATGGAGGAGGGAGGGAGCGAACTGGGACTTGGCAAGAGTCACAGAATTGTTTGGGTTGAAAGGGACATCAAAGACCATCTCGTTCTGACCCCCCTGCCATGGGCAGGGACCCCTTCCACCACACCGGGCTGCTCCAAGCCCCATCCAACCTGGCCTCGAACACTTCCAGGGAGGGGGATTCCACAGCTCCTCTGGGCAACCTGTGCTGGGGTCTCACCACCCTCATAGTGAAGAATTCCTTCCTCATATCTAGTTTCAATCTCCACTCTTTCAGTGTGAAACCATTACCCCTCATCCTATCACTCCACGCCCTTGTGAAAAGTCCCTCCCCAGCTCTCTCGTAGGCCCCCCCAGGCACTGCAAGGCTGCTGTAAGGTCTCCCCAGAGCCTTCCCTTCTCCAGGCTGAACAACCCCAACTCTCTCAGCCTGTCCTCACAGGAGAGGTGCTCCAGCCCGCTGAGCATCTTCGTGGCCCTCCCCTGGACCCACTCCAACAGGTCCATGTCTTTCCTGTGCTGAGGACCCCAGAGCTGAATGCAGTACTGCAGGTGGGATCTCACGAGAACGGAGTAGAGGGGCAGAATCACCTCCCTCGACCTGCAGGTCACTTGCTATATGGCATGATGGCAGCAATACGCCTGCCCTCTGCAAAACTGTGCTCCAGGGTTTTGGCTGGCTGGTCCAGTGTTAGTCTGAGGAACATCAGCCCTGGCTGTGCCGCAGATAGTCTGCGCTGTTGGAAGAGGTGGCTTTTGACAAAAGTGGGAGCAAACACTCGTTGCTGTTACACGCTGCTGCGCGCAAGGTCAGTGTGACCGTGTTGTTGCCGAATTGGGCAGTTGGGTTCGCTTTTTCAGCAAACACTTGCTGCTGCTCAGCTGTGTAATTAGCTAATGGGATTTAACACAGCATCCAATGTTTCTAACTTGGCTTTGTGATAGCAGCCTAATACAAAAAAGCCAGAGTTAAAATAAGTGGAAGTGTGAGCTCCTGGGGCTATCTAATTCCAGTACCTCATGTAGCAAAGCCATCTGATTTCTACCAGAATTGATACACTAATAATTATATCGGAATGGACTCAAAATGTTGTAAAGCTGAGGAGAAAGAGCATCTATTGATACTTACTATAGCTCAAACACCATATGCTTAAGGCAATGTCTCCTGTGAAATTTCTCTTGTTTAAATACCGCAGTCAGAAAACACAAAGCAGCCTTCTGTGTCCAGGGGAAGTGGTTGCAGTGACTTAAAAATCTTCTTTTTTACCTGGAGAGCTGCTAACTGGGTTCCTGACCCACTTCACACTTTTTAGAAGTTGTTTTCTGCCTTAAGTTGGAAGTGAAATACAACTGTGGTGGAGCCTGGGGTTAGATCTAAGAGGAGCAGAAAACAAGCAAGTGGTAGGAGGAGGCAGCAAGCACAGCTTAAATCACGTTGCATGTGTACCATTTCACCTCTAACCTTTGGGGCTCTGGGATCAAGTCTGGACCTCAGCCCGATTTATTTGCTCATGTGGCTTTTTTTTCCCCAACCCTTTATTGGGCTTCATAAGAAAATTGCTTAAAGGCTTCCGGAGTCCCAGGAGGAGCATCCGGTGGAGAGGAAAGCTCTTGTTTGGATGTCGTTGTTTCGTGGGAGTGCCCTGCTGCTTAGTCAAGAAGCTGGACTTCACATCCCACTTGTAGGCATCCTAGCTCAGCCACCGTTGTCTTCTGCCAGATGCTTTAAAACCCATTGCTGTGTTCCAGCATTGCCTGAAACTGGTGAGATGTTGTGCTCCTAAACTGGCCTTTTTTGATGATTGATCCCATGTTTCATTCCAAAAGGGCTTTCTTGTGTTTTTTTTTTTTGCAAGGAAAGGTATGACATAAATATTGCTTAAAACACTTGTGGCTGTCAGCTCTACTGAGCCAGCTCTTGGACAGGGGTGCGAGAAAAACCCTGTTACGTCTCATGCACCATCAAGTTTAATGCTTGCTAAATGGCAGAGCTGTCAAAAAAGCATTGGGCTAAGGCAATGTAGCTGTATTAAAAAAATAAATATAGCTGCAAGTGGTTGAGCTTTGAAATAAGTTGTGCTGTGGCGGTTTGAGTTGGATATGTAGGGACTGCTGAGGTGTCTGGATTCCCCCAGGGCTTGTTGCCTTGTGGAAGATTTTGGAATTTGGGAAGTGAACAGCTACCTGCCTGTGGGGAAAGTCTTGTGTCCCAGTAGTAATAAATTCTCCTTGCCATGAAACGTGAGGGCTATATTTCAATAATTGTCTTGTTCCAGGGTTGAAACCATCTACAGAGATTGATCTTCTAACTTTTATTCACGTAGTAATTGATGGACTAAGTAGGGTTTGCTGCTTCTCTTTATTTTGTAGAAGAATTGTAAAATGCTGAAAGATCTTGGGGTTGTGGTGGCATAGACTTAGTGAAGCATGCCATCCTGGAGCTCTCTGGTGCTTGAGATCTGCTCAAGCTGATGTGTTCTGCTCCTGGAGTGCTTCAGTTGTGTCCTGTCATGCTTCAGCTTAGGCTGGAAGTGCTTATGTTCATGAAACTATTTTTTGGGTTGGTTTGTTTTCTTTTTTATTTTCTCCTCCTGGAAGCTACTTTGCAGAGCAGGAGAGTTTGGCTGGAAGGTTGAGCAGGACTTGCTTGAATGCACCACCCGACAAAAATGTCTCAGCCTTGATTTCCCTTATTCCCCTCCTGAAAGCCAGACGTTTCTCCTGTGCAGCTCAACTCATGCTGGGTTTTAGGGCAAGTGTTTGCTTTGGGCCTCATGGGATCGTAGGAAGCAGAAGCAGATGTTTCTTTCTCCTACTTTGGCTGTGCAAGAGATGTTTGATTGCAGGAACTGGTGAACTGTGTCCTTTCTCTCCAGCAAGATGAAGGCATCTGAAAACTATTACCTTGAGAGAAGAGGGCTTAGTTCTTGATTGTGCTGTCTACCTCCCTGTTTCACCCTGGGAACACTGAAGGACAGAGCTTTTTACCCCATCGTTTAATTTAGAAACACTTGAGCTGTTGGTTATTTGTCCTCAAATACTGTGAGGTAGCCACAAAGTCTTGGGTTGATGCTCTGATGACTGTGAAGGAAGGATGTCTGAGGCATTGGGTGATGGTTGGGGCTCATCTATCTGCTTTATGCTGACATTCTCAGTGGTTCTGGTTGAGGAGATAAGTGTCTGTCTTGGTTCTGTGACTGCAAAATAAAGAACTTGGCATTGCCTCAGTGGGGCAGGATGAAGATGTGAAGAACTGAATACTGTAGAAAGGCAGGTAGATATGTAGATTTTGCCTTCCTTAAAGTATATTGAGAGAAGCCCTGAGGAGAAAGACTTGGGGGTGTTGGTTGATGAGAACCTCAACGTGAGCTGGCAGTGTGCGCTTGCAGCCCAGAAGGTCAACCATATCCTGCTCTGCATCACCAGCAGTGTGGCCAGCGGGTCGAGGGAGGGAATTCTGCTCCTCCACCTCACCCTCGTGAGACAGCCCCTTCCTCGCCCCAGTACTGCATTCAGCTCTGGGGTCCTCAGCACAGGAAAGACATGAACCTGTTGGCGTGGGTCCAGAAGAGGGCCACGAAGATGCTCAGAGGGCTGGAGCACCTCTCCTGTGAAGGCAGGCTGAGAGAGTTGGGGTTGTTCAGCCTGGAGAAGGGAAGGCTCTGGGGAGACCTTACAGCAGCCTTCCGGTGCCTGGGGGGGCCTACGAGAGAGCTGGGGAGGGACTTTTGACAAGGGCATGGAGTGATAGGACGAGGGGTAATGGTTTTAAACTGAAAGAGGGGAGATTTAGATGAGATATTGGGAAGAAATTCTTCACTATGAGGGTGGTGGGACCCTGGCACAGGTTGCCCAGAGAAGCTGTGGATGCCCCCTCCCTGGAAGTGTTTGAGGCCAGGTTGGCTGGGGCTTAGAGCAGCCTGGTCTGGTGGAAGGAGTCCCTGCCCATGAGGAGGGGCTGGAATGAGGTGGTCTTTGACATCCCTTCCAACGCAAACTGTTCTATGATATTCCCATGAATCCAACTTCCTTCAGCGCTGATCTTTGGCTAATCAAGCTTCTGACAGAACTGCTCCACAGGCATGTCTGATGGTGTCTAAAATGAATGGTTTCACGTTGGGAGTCGGGTATCTGCTTTCCAGTACGCTTGCAACCAGGTCAGGACATAGCTGGGGTGGGAGAGGCACCAGGAAGACGTGGTATGAGCCGCCTCTTTCTCTGAGGTTTGCCCTTCTGGGAGGTCAAGACATGTCCTCAGTTGAAGATTGGTGTTAATAGCCTGTATAAATGATCTCCAGGATCGGTGTTATCACCCAGATATTCGTGCACCGCTGTCCTACTTTCACCCAGCGAAGTGACACAAACGAGCTATTGAGCCGTTATATGTCACGGAAAGAGAAGCTTGTTCCTGGAAAGCACCTCTCCTTAGGTGGGCTGCTTAGCCTGTTCCTGCTGTGACACTGTTAGTTTGAGCTAGTAAGCTCAACTTTTCAGGTGCCTGCTCTAACGAGCTGGAGTACAGCTCCAATGACACGTTCAGAGTATTTTTAACAGGTTGTCTGGAGGGAGAATGGCAGCCCCTCGAGCAGAGCAGAGCTGCAGCTCACTGTTGGCAGCACTTCACATGCACCATGGGTGCCTTTTTGGGTGCAGATGCCAACCTCAACTGTGCAGCGTTCCGTTTTTTTTTCCCCTCTGTCAGGGAGAGTGAGATGCTTAAACCAAATCTACCTGAGTATCTCTACCACTGAGCTTGTGATGAAGCCGGGATGCAAAGCCTCATCCTGCAATCCGTGTCCCTAAGCGCTTGGTGTGCACGCTGCAGGTATACTTTCCTCTTGCAGTGGGCAAAAATATTTTCCAAGAGCTGCCGTGCAGAAGTTGAAGGTGGCGGTTGAGCAACGCTGTAGAAGGAGCCGGGTGGCCTCTGCGGGGAGGGAGGTGGCTTGATGGCGCTTTGCGTTTGGGCTGGAATGGGTAGGATGTGCAATGCCTGCGTGACGGTGGTGAGACAGCCTGAGGGATGGGATTTTCGGCGGGTGGCGCAGGCTGAGGTGCGAGAGAGGGGTCTGGAAAATGCTGTGTAGGAAACTCTGCCTGGGTTCAACTCTTGAGTGCACAAGCTTTGTGCTGTTACAATAATAACCTCAGCTTAATATCGGTGTTACACATGAGCAGTGATACAGGCCCACTGGAAAGAATGGAATATGTGGGATGGGACAAGAAAAGGCAATCTGCAATAGTTTTCCTCCTTCACTTTTCCTTTCTAACAGTTTTTCTCCAGTGCAATAGCCAAATGATGAATGCTTAAATTTTTTTTTCTCCCAGTGATTTACGGTAACTAGATAACGTAAATATATTTCGCTTTGGAGACCACCTACCAAAACCAGCTGGGAGCTCTGGGAGTGCCGGCAGCTGGCAAAGGGCTCCGTTCGCTTTATCCCGAGCGTGTCAAGGGACTGAGTTCACAGAGCATCATTGGAGCCAGCGTGGTGTGAAGGTGGTAATGAGAGAACCTCCATGCTGCTGTGGCGGCGACACAGGGACTGTTTCGTCACCTTTGTGGGATGCTCGCCGTGGTGTGTTTTGCAGCTAGAAAACATTACCCGAGCATTGCTGCTTGTCACCCATATGGCTGGGTACTTTTTGGCACCCTGAGGCTGGACTGGGAGCGTAACGAAGGTCTTCAAACCCAGGCAGCAACTTGCAAAAGCGGCTTGTAATGATTTAGATGTGTAGAGGAGGTGTCTGTCCCAGTAACCATGGATCAGCTGGGGTGGGAGTAAAATCCCAGTCGTACAGGTCCGATTACAAGACTGCGAGCTATCTTTAGCCGCTTTTCCCC
This sequence comes from Steatornis caripensis, assembly GCA_013398225.1. Taxonomy (NCBI): domain Eukaryota; kingdom Metazoa; phylum Chordata; class Aves; order Caprimulgiformes; family Steatornithidae; genus Steatornis; species Steatornis caripensis. Next base: position 44,570 of record VZSC01012397.1, on the reverse strand, counting down.
GAGAGGCGTTCGCACATGGCGTGGAAGTGTCTGATAGCTGAACCTGCCTCTGCTGCACCCCCACCAGCCTGGTTTAGAGAGACTCCGTGGGTTGCTCTGTGAATAATTTGGGAGGGGGGCAGTGGGGAATGCGTTGGCTCCTTGCGTTCAATGTGGAAATGGCACTTTCTCATGTGGAGGTGGTGATAAATGGGGGATGTTGTGGGAGGTGAGGAGCATGGGAGGTCTGCTTAGTCGTGGAGGCTCGGCTTTTTGCTGGTGTTCTCAGGTTGATCTTAAACTGTAAAGCATCGTTTTCATGGTGCCTATTCACACAAAATAACCTCTCCACTGGAGGTGGGAACAGCATGGGGGTTGCTTCTAGTGGTATGACTTAGCTTCTCCAAGTATCGCTGGCAAAAGAGTGGTTTTCTGACTAAACATGGGTCTTTTTAGGACAGCTCATGAGTTGTTACTGGGTGAAACATGGAATAAAGTGAAAACAGATTTAATCAGGAAAGCGTTTGAGGCTGCTCTGTACCCTCATCCTGACCAACACTGGCAAGTTCAATTTTTGCTGAGCAGGGGCTGCTAACCTCGTGAGTCTCCCCATGGCTTAGCAGAAGAAGCACAATGCACATTGTTGTGAAATACAATGTGACGTTAATGGGTGGGGTGAGGCGGAGGTGCTGCTGAGGGAATATTCATAGAGTCCCTAATGTATTTGGTCCATCTGGAGCAAAAAGTGAGAAGGAACTAGATCTACTCTGAGACATCATCTTCAAAAGGGCTTCTCTGAAAGAGCCCTGGGGCTGTTCAGCCTGGGGAGGAGAAGGCTGGCAGGGGATCTCCTCAGTGCTCATCGCTATCTAAAGGGCGGGTGTCCAGGGGACGGGGCCAGGCTCTTTCCCGTGGTGCCCAGCGCCAGGACGAGGGGCAGCGGGCCCAAACTGGAGCCCGGGCAGTTCCCCCTGAGCATGAGGAAGAACTTGTTTGGCGTGAGGGTGCCCGAGCCCTGGCCCAGGCTGCCCAGAGAGGCTGTGGAGTCTCCTTCTCTGGAGAGATTGAACCCCGCGTGGACGCGTCCCTGTGCCCCCTGCGCTGGGGGCACCTGCTTTAGCGGGGCTTGGGGGCTGGGAGATCTCCAGAGGGCCCTGCCAGCCCCCACCATTCTGTGTGATTCTGTGATGTGAATTTATTTGCTGACAAGTTGGGGACAGTAGCTGCATTTTTCTGTTACGAGATATGGGGAACTTTGTATGTTACTCAAACTTGTAGTCTTCTGGCAACATGAACTTGCGTTGCTGGTATGTAAAGATGGTGACCTTAACTGAGATTCATCATCCCTTGCCCTGTAAAGCAGCATACTTTGCCTCTCCTAGTCCCTGCTCAGCAAGTTTTTGATACCTATACTTAGGTATGTGTTCATGGGAATATGTGATGTTGATGAGGAACTGAAATGTAACTTCCAGTCTCCTTTGTCTCCCATACCTGTGAAGCTCAGTGGCCTTTATGTGTAGAGGGGAGAGCAAGGCAAGCTGCTCTCTGGGCAGATTTGTTGCTGGATCCAAGGGGAATGCCTCTGGCCATCAGCAGGGGCTTCTGGGTTAAATTGGAACCAGCCCAGAGTCTGCAACCAGGTCAACACATGGCATGGCTCAGGTGTGCAGGCTGTGGGTCTGAAACCACTTCTGACATGGCGTGGCTTTTGTCCAGATCTTGTTCCTTCTCATTTTCCCCTGATCCTGCAGCCTTTGCAGGAGGGAATCAGTGCCCTGCTGGGGGGAGGGCTCCGGTCTCTGAAGACTTTTGGCTTTTCTTAGAAAATGCTCATGCTTTTCAAAGCGCAAGCCTGGTGGTGCATTTGCTGTCGGAGGACTTGCACCCTCAATTTCTCCGTGTGTGCTGAGAAAGGGCTGGATTCCTCATGAAACGCTTTTTTTCTGTGCAAGCCACTGGCTGCATGGGTGCAGATGCACAGCGGTTATCTCCCTCTCTTTTTATGTGATGCTGCTTTACACCATGTTTTACTCATTGAGGGAAAGATCTGTCCGTGTTGTCCCTCTGGAATTGCACAGTTTGCCTATCGTGTACGCACTGCAGCGGGTAAGGAATATTGTGCTGTATAAGAGGGAATCAAACCTTGTAGGGAGGTTTATCCACCCAGAACTGTACCCTGGGTGTGATGCTGTACAGCTCGCAGNGTTCACAGAGCATCATTGGAGCCAGCGTGGTGTGAAGGTGGTAATGAGAGAACCTCCGTGCTGCTGTGGCGGCAACACAGGGACTGTTTCGTCACCTTTGTGGGATGCTCGCCGTGGTGTGTTTTGCAGCTAGAAAACATTACCCGAGCATTGCTGCTTGTCACCCATATGGCTGGGTACTTTTTGGCACCCTGAGGCTGGACTGGGAGCGTAACGAAGGTCTTCAAACCCAGGCAGCAACTTGCAAAAGCGGCTTGTAATGATTTAGATGTGTAGAGGAGGTGTCTGTCCCAGTAACCATGGATCAGCTGGGGTGGGAGTAAAATCCCAGTCGTACAGGTCCGATTACAAGACTGCGAGCTATCTTTAGCCGCTTTTCCCCGAGAGGCGTTCGCACATGGCGTGGAAGTGTCTGATAGCTGAACCTGCCTCTGCTGCACCCCCACCAGCCTGGTTTAGAGAGACTCCGTGGGTTGCTCTGTGAATAATTTGGGAGGGGGGCAGTGGGGAATGCGTTGGCTCCTTGCGTTCAATGTGGAAATGGCACTTTCTCATGTGGAGGTGGTGATAAATGGGGGATGTTGTGGGAGGTGAGGAGCATGGGAGGTCTGCTTAGTCGTGGAGGCTCGGCTTTTTGCTGGTGTTCTCAGGTTGATCTTAAACTGTAAAGCATCGTTTTCATGGTGCCTATTCACACAAAATAACCTCTCCACTGGAGGTGGGAACAGCATGGGGGTTGCTTCTAGTGGTATGACTTAGCTTCTCCAAGTATCGCTGGCAAAAGAGTGGTTTTCTGACTAAACATGGGTCTTTTTAGGACAGCTCATGAGTTGTTACTGGGTGAAACATGGAATAAAGTGAAAACAGATTTAATCAGGAAAGCGTTTGAGGCTGCTCTGTACCCTCATCCTGACCAACACTGGCAAGTTCAATTTTTGCTGAGCAGGGGCTGCTAACCTCATGAGTCTCCCCATGGCTTAGCAGAAGAAGCACAATGCACATTGTTGTGAAATACAATGTGACGTTAATGGGTGGGGTGAGGCGGAGGTGCTGCTGAGGGAATATTCATAGAGTCCCTAATGTATTTGGTCCATCTGGAGCAAAAAGTGAGAAGGAACTAGATCTACTCTGAGACATCATCTTCAAAAGGGCTTCTCTGANACTTGCGTTGCTGGTATGTAAAGATGGTGACCTTAACTGAGATTCATCATCCCTTGCCCTGTAAAGCAGCATACTTTGCCTCTCCTAGTCCCTGCTCAGCAAGTTTTTGATACCTATACTTAGGTATGTGTTCATGGGAATATGTGATGTTGATGAGGAACTGAAATGTAACTTCCAGTCTCCTTTGTCTCCCATACCTGTGAAGCTCAGTGGCCTTTATGTGTAGAGGGGAGAGCAAGGCAAGCTGCTCTCTGGGCAGATTTGTTGCTGGATCCAAGGGGAATGCCTCTGGCCATCAGCAGGGGCTTCTGGGTTAAATTGGAACCAGCCCAGAGTCTGCAACCAGGTCAACACATGGCATGGCTCAGGTGTGCAGGCTGTGGGTCTGAAACCACTTCTGACATGGCGTGGCTTTTGTCCAGATCTTGTTCCTTCTCATTTTCCCCTGATCCTGCAGCCTTTGCAGGAGGGAATCAGTGCCCTGCTGGGGGGAGGGCTCCGGTCTCTGAAGACTTTTGGCTTTTCTTAGAAAATGCTCATGCTTTTCAAAGCGCAAGCCTGGTGGTGCATTTGCTGTCGGAGGACTTGCACCCTCAATTTCTCCGTGTGTGCTGAGAAAGGGCTGGATTCCTCATGAAACGCTTTTTTTCTGTGCAAGCCACTGGCTGCATGGGTGCAGATGCACAGCGGTTATCTCCCTCTCTTTTTATGTGATGCTGCTTTACACCATGTTTTACTCATTGAGGGAAAGATCTGTCCGTGTTGTCCCTCTGGAATTGCACAGTTTGCCTATCGTGTACGCACTGCAGCGGGTAAGGAATATTGTGCTGTATAAGAGGGAATCAAACCTTGTAGGGAGGTTTATCCACCCAGAACTGTACCCTGGGTGTGATGCTGTACAGCTCGCAGACCAAAGCCGCTTTATGGGAGGATGGCTACCTAAATGGGGTGGCTGCTGAAAACATGATCAGTAATTACTCTGGCTTGAAAGAACTGAATGTGCAACAAAACTTCCCCCACAGCGTCTGCCTGGCCAAGCAGGGCTGAGAAAGATGCTGGTGAGCTTGCTGGTCTTGCTGGCCCCGTTCCTGCCTGCTGGCTGTAACGGTGACGGTATCAAATTGTATCCAAACTGTCACTGAGTGCAATGACTCTGCCGTAAGTCATTGGCCTCCTGGTGCTAGTTTTGGCAATGGGGTAACTTGGCTTGACTGCCTCTATTTATATGACACAAATAGGTTTGTCACCCAGTAGCTTGATTGCTCGTAATTATACCATTGAAGAAAATCACACTTCTTATTTCCTGCCTGCATACCTGCTTTCTTGCTCTTTGGCTTTCTCTATTCCACCAGCTCACTAATACTTCCATGTGGCCTCTCTGCTTTGAAGACTGCAGACAGAGCTCGAGTCCTTTTTTAATCCCATTTCTTGTTGGGTGCAAAGATCAATGCTGTTGTGGCTTTTGCTTTCCCATCCTGGGTATTGGCTGTGCTCTGTAGCACTTCTGGAAAGGTTTTAATTTTCTTTTGATAGTAGCTAAAAAAAAATTAGAACAAGCAATGAGCTGAATTATGTGTAGCTGGGATACTTGTCTGACTGATGCAACTTATGAAACTTCAGTGTAGCAAAAAATGGCCTTGGAAAGAGCGTTCTCAAGTTTTTCCTGGGATGATTGCATTTTCCTCTTTACTTCATTGGCAGTGACTGACTCCCACTTACTGATGCTATGCATAGCACTGGGCTTGCTGTGTTGGTCTGGACGCTTACATAACACAACGATATTGCCTTGCACCCAGCCCAGAATAAACCCTGAGCAAATCTGGGTGCTAATTTTGGCATCACACACCTCTCTGCTCGCTGTGCTGGGAGGCAGGGCAGCAAAGTTGCAGGTACTTAGCAGAGCAACCTCAGAGGAATCTTTATCTTGGTGGAAACAGATGGAGTTTGACTTTGTGTCAATTATGAGCCTAGAATAACTCAATTTTACTGCAGAGGAAGTGAAAAGGTACAACGCTGCCACAGCCTGGATGCTGACAAGCAGGAATTGAGCTTGGAGGGGAGCTGTGCCTGGCACGTATGCTGATTATTTCCACACTTGAGAAGCTTGGCCGCCAGAAGGAAACTGCACTTGTCATGTTTTGTATAGGCCTCCTCTCAGGAAGGCGCTAAGCAGCGCATTATAAAGCATCCTGAACCGCAAACAGATCCCATAGCCGAAGGCTTCTCTTGGAGAAGGGATGTCACAGCTAGTGTATAAGTGAGGATCTAAGGGATAAGAGCTTTAAGAGGTCTCCTCTTCTCCTGTCACTTGCTCGCTATTCATGCACAACACATGGCCAATTGTATGTTTGGGAACGAGTATGGCTGTAGAACAGATTTCATGTGGTGTATTTGCTTTTTGGTTTTTCACGTGGAGTTTGGGCATTTGCTCTCCATCAGCCCTTTTGGACAAGGAGGTGCTGGGGTGCTCGATGAGTCGCCATTGGCTCTACTTAGCCATGGTGTACTGCTTCCCCCATAACTTCGCTTCTCTCCCCTTCTTTCCGCTTGACAAACAAAAGTTGACTTTACGGAAGGTTCGGAGCTGGGCTTTGCAAAGTGCCGTCGTGTCCAGGGCTTCCAGCAGTTGCTCGGACTCCGATGATCTTCAGAAGTTTCAGCTTTGTGCCTGGATGAAGGTACACAATGCTTTGGGTTGTGACTAGATCATGGCAACCCATCCACGTGATTGTCTCATGACACAAAAAAGCCGCCTCATGCTCTAGATCAAAGACCATTTCAAAGGTTAGGGACCCTCTACTTTAGCCTTTCCTTCTCTTTGGGGTGAGATGCAGGACCCTGTGAGCATTGTGGGTCTCCTGGTAGGTTCAGGTTTCAATAGTTTCTGGGCTCCGTAAACTGCTCTTAAACTGTTGAAGAGCTGTTGTGTCTGTTCCACAAGCCTCTGTGGGAAGGCTGGATATGGTCCCAGCACGTGGGGTAGAGCTACATACTAGCTTTGTGTTAGTGTCTCGCTGAGGTCTCCAGCTAAATTTGTATGGCTAGCTAAATTAATAGGAGTGCAATGACCTCCTGTCCCCTAAAATGGAAAACAAAACTGTGGAACTACCCTTGGGAGGGAAGGAGGCAGCGAGCGGCAGGCATCCTCTTGGCTAGCAAAGATATCTACCAAGGCGTTGAACTGAACGCCTGCCTTGGTCTGCAGCCTTTGGGGTGACAAGAAAAACTAAAGCTTTGAAACCTGCCTGCCTGAACCTGTTGGTGAAGGCTTTATTTGGTTTATCAACCGGTTGTAATCAGCTGGGGATAGGATTACATTTAGCCTTGGCTGGGTTTGCTCCCTGAGCTGGGTGTATCTCTGCTGTGCACCCCTTTCCTTCATGGTCCCTGCTCTCCCTTGTGCGGGGAGCAGACATCTGCAGAACTTGTTGAAGCTGTGGGATGGGGAGTCTCGCGGAGCACATCTGTTCAAGTAGCAGTATGGCAACATAATTTTCTCACAGCACTGCACGTGGATGCTGCTGCATCTCCCTACCTGTATTTGTGGTGCTGAGCGTTGCTCAGCTCCCTGCAGTCTGTGGATGACTTATTGACGAGGCTGAAAGTGTTGGAGAGGGTAGAATAAAGGCAAGACTTGAACGCTGCTAGCACATATAGTTGTCTCTATATGTCTAAATGTATATATCTCTTCATATGTTGCAATGAACTTATTAAACCTGTCTCTTGCCTCAGTAAGTTTGGGCCTCTCCTAAGCGATGATTAAAGCTTAACCCCAGTAGTCCTTGCTAATGTTTGCCTTTTGCTTTAGAGGAAGGAAATGTGATCCTAATCTTTAGATCAAATGGCATCTGTGCTTCCATTGAAAAAGGTAAATTTGTAATGTGCTTAATGAAGCCTAGAAAGATATTTTGGGCATTGGACAGAAAATATCTGCCTTTTAAAAAAAAAAAAACTTTTACCTCCCAAAGTTATTGCAAGACTTCCTATTATGCTTAATAAGGGTTTTTAAATCACTTGAGCTTTCAGAGGAGAAAATGCCCTTGGAAAGCAGATGCCAGAGTTGAATTGCATGCTTCTTCCCTGAATGTTTGGGTTGAAAGTGTTCCCTGAAAGCTGCAGGTCAAAGAAATTGAGAGAATTTCAGAAACTTTACTTTGCTTTTCAGATTTCTGGTGGTCAGCCTCTCTAACCTGAGACCCGGGGAGTGTGTTTATAGGAAGCTGGTTGCTATAACGGGATTCTTAAATTCTTCTAGAAGTCAACCCTTGGCACAAAACTCATTTCTAACTTGATTCAGTGGATTTGGGAGAACAGCTTCCCTGGCAGGCCTGTCGCTCCTGTGCTTGGGTTGTGTGTGTGGTGCAGGAATAACCTCTAGATAAAACAACTTGTTGGTAACTGGGCGTGGAAGAGGGGAGGGGTGTTTCGCATGGCTATCCCCTCCCTGACTTAAAAGATCAACTTAAAGTCAAGCCAAATGTGAGATGACAAGATCTTTTTTTTAACGGTGAGTGGTTTTGTTGCTCCCTTTATGTGCAGAGGATCAAACCCAGGGTGGCCAGAGCACCTTCCTCCTCTTGCCTGGCTCCTTGTGTCTTGAGGCGTGTGATGGCATCCAGCCAGCTGGACGCATGTCTGTGGTTTAAGAGAAAATAAAAGTGAAATTAAGCAAAGGGCACATGATAGTGGTCCTCTTGGTCCTCAGCCCTGTCTGGATGCCATGCTGTATTTGCTAAGGCAAGATATGGGGTGAAACGGGGGATTATTTAGGACCTAGGAGAAGAAGGTGCTGACGTGGCTGATGGCTGGCCGAAGGAACAAGAAGACCCAAAGGGAACACGATTGTTTTCTAGCACTTCCAATTTGGGGCTGAAAACTTGGAGAACCAGAAAAAACAAGAGGAAGGTTTTTATCTTCATTTGGAGGTAAGGTGGCTTAGGTTTAGTGGCAGGACATCTTTCTGTTGGTAGTGATGTGCTGGGGCACGGTTCTGGGACCTCAACGCTCCAGTATTTGTGAGCCACTTGAACAAGCCTCATGCATGACTGACAAATTAATCCCCTATGCAGAGGTGGGAATCAAGTTGGGTGACATCTCAAGGGTCTCCTCAGCAGTGTGCTTCAGACATACCCTTCTCTGTGGTGCCACCAAGACAGCCTAGATAAGACCGCTCCACTCGTCCCTACCAGTGCGCTCTCCTTTGCTTGATGGCTAGCTCATTTGCAGAGTGTCTATAGGAACTTCTAAAAAGATATCACTAAGGAAGGAGCAGTGTCTGACCTTATATCACTGCTGTAGTGTTGAAGCACACAGATATTTGTAGGAAAAAGCTTGAGGATAATGGAGCTTGTGAATGATAAGCAGACATGTCCCGTTTCCTTTGGGAAGAGGTGCAAAGACGTGATGTTTCTAGCACTCAAAGTGAGTGAAGAAGAGTGCTTTGAGGCTCTTTCAGCACTGAAGATCGATCAAAGTACTTTGCCTCTGCCAGCCTTTGTGGGGAGGTGATTTCTCTAACAGTCAGTTAAAGATTTCCTTGATCTGTACTTTGAGGGACCCGGAATGGTCCTAGGTGTAGTGTGCTCCTGGATGCTGAGGTGGGACAGGGCAGAGACCTGAGGTCCGTCAGTGGGTCGTTACTGCTATTAGCAGTGAAGGGCAGGGTAGCTTTGGTGGGATTAGGATTAAATGCTGTGCACAGAAGGGTGGTTTGAGGCTTCGGATGTTTTGAGTTTCTCATTTTAGAAGGAGAAGGTATGATAAATGTTTTTGCTGAGAGAGTGTCAGTAAAAAAACCCAACCAAACTCAAGCATTACAGTTACTGTGTGATTGCTATGTGCTAATAGGATTTAATTTCTGCAAAGCTCTTGAGAGGAAAAAAGTACCTCAAAGGACCACAGGTATTTTGGGAAAGGCTTAAGTGGCATAAAATTCAGCTGCGATCCTGTTACAGCAAGGAGGCTTGGAGTTAACTGAGCTGGAGCAATGACTTTTACCGTTGCTAAATAGGATGTGCAGAGCCCCGTTTCTCCTGCCTGTGCAGATGTCCCTAGGGTCTTCCCTGTTGGAAAGGAGATCTGCGAAAAAAGGAAAGGCAAGGGATGTGTTGGGTCTGCAGGCTTTCCCATGAAAGCTCCCGAAAAGCTTGTGGGTGTCCCGCTACTCCAGGCTGGATTTTAATTTGCGACCCAGCTGTGACTTGCTGTGTTTTGCTCCCATTTCCTCGTGCCGTCAGGGCTCTTGGGAGCTGTTGAGCAGCAAAGTGAAAGCACAGCCCTGTTGTCTGGTGGCCGGTTTCGCTCGGGGAGGTGGAATAAAGGAGCGAGGTTCAGCCTTTGCGAATTTGAGGGGAAGGTGAGCAGGGAAGGTTTCCTTCCTGGGGAAAAGGGCTGGTAATGCAGCTCGGGGAAAAATCAAACAAAGCAGCATCTCTTCCCTTCTGGCTCTGAGTGGATATGTGATGAAAAGGTGGAGCCGAGCCTTCCCAGAGACTATGGGGTTTTTTTTCTTGAGGGGTGGGGTTGGGGGATTGGTTTATATGCGCTTTTTTGTTAAATCTCAGACAATGCTGTTTCCCCTTCCTTGGAGCAATTGTTCCCCGTGCAGCTGCCTCTCTTCCTTCCCCTTCCTCTCCGTCGTGGGAAGCGCTCCCCTGATGATCCATGGGCTCAACTTTAGTCTCTGGCTTAATTTCCTTTGTCCTGCTCAGGTCCTTGTTATTCTCTTATAATTTCTACCTGGATCCTTGTCACAGTGTCCCCCAACACAGCTGTTTTAGCGCTGATGGAAAGAATTAACTATCAAAGCAGCTCCTACCTGCCAGAGACATGGGACTGCAAAGTCTAACAGGCTTCATAGTACCACTAGACTTCTTCCCTCAAGTTGACGTAGCCTCCTCTTGGGAGGGCTGCCTTCTTCCTTATGCAAAAGCTAGTCTTTTTGTGATCAGCCTAGTCTCAAAGCTTTTCAGACGCATCCATTTTGGGCAGCAAGACTTGATTATTGTTATGTTTTTTTAGTTTCATTTTTGTGTTTTTAAGTTTTTGCATCTGCAATGCCCAAGAATCCCTTGCTTCCTCCTGTCAGGCCTTGCATCTTCTCTTCCTGGACCAGACTTGGAGGAGAAGAGGTGAAGCCAAACTTCAGGGTCTGAGCAGCTATCAGCCATGTTTCTTAATGGAGACAGGCACCTGCCTCTTCATTTGGGGCAGGGGAAGAAAAAAAAACAGAGGCAATGTTCATCTCAGACCAGCCAGGATTTTGCAAATAGTTTGTGATGTTAAAGTTGTGCTTTAATCCCTGCTTCTGAAGTGTATCTATCCCTTATACCATCTGCTATACCAAAAATTGCTAGACTTGCCTTGAGCACTACCGGTAAGATTGGATTTGTTCAAGAGCATTTCCAAGGAAAAGCTGTCATAAATCAGGCCTTGACAGAGCAGCGTGAGAGAGATGCTCATCTGTTCACTAAGCCTTCACAGTGGGCACGTGGATTGACCTGAGCAATTCATGGTGTGCCATATGCAGAAATAATAAGCCCTTGCGTATTACAGGCTTAAGGACATAAGTAACCCCCTGATTATGCAGTTACTTTGCTATGACCTACTTCTTTTTCAAAATATCCCCTAGATTCCACAACACAGCAGATAAGAACTTCCAGGTCCTTTCAGCATTTATCAGAAGAGCTTCCTGCAGGGAGCTGTTGGTGATTTATGCCGGAGAGGAAGAGGAAAGGCGGCTGGTGTGAATGTTTTGTGATAGGCTTTGGATCGCTTAGATCGTGGAGTGAGCTAGGAAAAGCAGCAGCAAACCGGTGGGCTTTGCCCACTCCTGTTAGGTGGAAATCACGTGGTCTAATTAAACAACAGCAGTTCTTGATAATATGTTTTTAAGGGATTATATCATGCTTCGGCAGAACGGGGCACGCAGCCAGAACACATTCATCCTCTTGATAAGGCCAACGCCCACTGTAAACACAGTTATTAACAGTCTGAGCCTGTGCGAGATGCTCTAATAGAAAGCTATAATTTGAGAATATGCAAGAAGCTCGCAGAAGCCCACAATAAGTGTTTAAAACCTTGTTCCCGTGGGCAGCGGTAAGATACCTTCTTCATAGGGTACATAGTTAATTTTATGGAGATAAGTGAATCTAAATATTTTTAGCCGCAACTTATATGCGATGGAAGGATATAGTTGGGTTTCAAAGACTGTCTTGGTGTCCGGGGTCTGTCCTGGGGCATTAGGATGGTGTTGATCTGTCCTTTTGCGTGTTGATTTTTGGAGCAGGATCCCTCGACCTTGTGCGGTTCATAGCTTGCTTTGTGCTCTAATTCATCAGCTTGCAGAGCAGCAAGAAGATGCTGCAGCTACCAGACCCGTTCTGGCAAGTTGGTGTATAAACACTTTTTCTAGCAAATGAGAGCCTTGGGGTTGGAATTTAGGAGGAGGAAGAAGAAACTGGAAAGTGAGCACACATGTGTGCTTCTCTGCTAAAAAATTGCTGTGCAGAGGAGGAGAGGGTGTTGTCTTCCCAGACAAAGCTGACGAGCGTCTGAAAACATTCCACTTGGCAGAGCTGGAGATGAAGTTATCTGGTGGGGTGGGTGCCTGTTCAATTCCCCAGAGCAGGGAAGGTGTATGGAGGTGATTTAGTCCAGCTCTGCTGCAGGAACTTGTCTTCGTGGGACTGGTTACTGCCATAAATTATGGTTTTGGGTAGGAGTTTCTCCTTGACAGCTCAGATTTGTGTGTTGACTTGAACCGGGGGCTTTCTGTGGTGGAGGCTTTTGCATAGCTGGACGCTCTGCCAGAGCGTGGTCCTCTAAGGAAAACATCTCGTGCAGTAACATGAAGGATGAGGCCAATTTTTCTGGAAACTGTTAGTGGCTGGCTTGTATCATACGGTAGATTCCAATTCTAGAGAACTGTGATAGAGCTGTAATAAATAATCAGTCAAATGTGAGCATTTAACACCTGCTTCCAGTCCAGAAGGTAAGTCTGGGATCCAGTTGTCACTGGAAGGCTCTGACTTTGCCCAGGAACATGAAATTCAAGTTTTCTGGCTTCAGTGGCATTGCTTGTGGTTTGGTTGAATTGTTTCTAGATCACTTTGATCTCCTGGATGCCCTCACAAAGACGATGCAGCTAATGAAAAATGGGGAGGAGGGGAGTGACTTCTCCATTGTTAATGCATGAGCCCTCCAAAAAACAAATGTGGCAGAGCAGTGGTCTGGTGCATACGTTAACTCTGTATTTGTGGAGACAGTTCTAGTATTTGTAAAGGATTTTTTTGGGGGGGGTTAATTTAAAATTACTACTCCCCACTTCACAAGCGAGAACCAGAAATGCCAAGGCACTAACCAAGGCATTTGGTAGTTCAGGTAAGGTGGAACCTGACCTAAACATGACTAGTTTAATTTTCTTAGAGAAGCAAAATGAAAGGTTATAGGGGGTGTGAATATGTTGCCTGGCCTTAATGTGACTTTCTGTGTGAGTGGAGGACAAGACACCAGAGCAGTCTGGGCTGCGGAGATGAGCACTGAGGCTCTTGTACGAACTGCAGTGGCTTCCCACCTCCGATAGTGCTTCTTTCTCATGTCCCAGGTTCTGGCCAAGCTCAGCACCAAGCACTCTGGATTTTGGAAGCGATGAGACTTTGCTTGCAGGAGATGTTGATGGATGGATGCCACATGGGCCGGGCTGTGGGGAGGCGAGAGAACATCGAAGTCCTTCTGGGTCCACGGGAATGGAAATTAACTCCCAGGAGATGCTTTGCTCACAGAAATATTGGGCTAAACCTGTATCGTAGAAGCACTACAGGGCAAATCTAATACTTGCTCTGGCCAAGGTGGCTCTGTTTTTATTTTTTCCCTTTTTTTGTGTGTGGGATGCATGCCTAACTGGCAATGGGTACCACGAGGTGCCAGATGACTGCCTTCCTACATGTGCAGGAATGGAGGCTGTTCAGTACCTTAAATAATTGAAATGGATGCAAATTCTCACTCTGGCTTCTCCTGTGAGCTGTTAGCTAGGCATCCATTGTTCTTCTCATGTACTTTATTGAAAAAAAGAAAATCCTTTTTGTGCCCTTTTCAGAGCATGTGGAGAATAGGAATTGCAAGTAATCCTCTGAAATGATTGACTGAGAATTGCTTTGAAACGCTGCTGTTTGCTGAATTGACAGATAATACCCTGAAACAGTGCGGTGTAAGCTGTATCTGAGCATCTGTCCTTGCCATATCACAGTCACTGTGAGGCTTTACCTGCATCTGCAGTGGTCGAAAGCCAGATGTATTTTTAGGCGGTGTTTAAATAGATGTTGTCCAAAGTGTTTAATGCTGTCTCATGGGGACAAGAGTCATCGCGTAGAGGACTTTTCTCTTGCACTGAGAGCTCACGTGGGCATTGTGGGAAGCACAGAGGGGATGCTGATGCAGTGGGAACTGGGACTGTGGTGCCTGCAGCACTTAAAATGCTACCCCTGATGCTGCTGAGCAAAACCATTAGGTTGTTCTCTCTGATTCCTTATTGCTACTTTTAATTAAAAAAAAAATTATTGCAAAGTGAGGAGCTATTAGGAGATGTGCAGGAAACGGCGGGCCTAACTTTAGCAGGGGTCCAAATGCAGGAATGCTGACCTGGTGCTGGCCGGGCTGGAGCATCTGGGCCTCAAGACACCTCTTGGTTGACTTATTCTGCGAGGTGGGCTCGGATGTCCCCTTCCCTCCTCTTGGGAGGTGATAACATGTTCTGCAGGGCATTCCTTGCTGAAGGAAGAGGACAGAAGCTTGAGGAGAAGTCCTGGAGAGACCAATTTGGGTACTCCAAGCACTACACATACAGCAATGCTTTTATGCAAGGAATGACATGGCTGGCTCCTCCAGAAATGTCAAGTGAGCCTCCAAGAAAAGCTGCTGTGTAATCTGCAGCAGCCTGATTGCTGGAGCCTGTTTTGAATCAGAAATGTTCCACGGATACAGCTGTAGTAATGTTGTTTTTCTGAAGTGCTGATCTGCTTCCTTCCTTTCCAATTCCTCAAAAGAAAACAAGTCAGTTGATTTAGGCGCCAGAATACACTGCTGACTCTGCACAAGTTTGTTCTTCCCTTGTGTCCTTTCTTTCTTGGCTGAATTGCCCCAAAGTTTGGGCCCCAGGGAAGGTACTTCTGGAAAGTCTTCAATGCAAAGCTGATCCAGAAAGAGCAGAGGAACAGAGCTGATGCTTAAAGATATGTTGTCATCAGATACATGTTTCCAGCCTCCACGGTTGTTGCTTAGAGGCCTCTTGCATTAACTGTGTGAAACTTACATCCCTGTTTAAATACAACTGTGTTTCTTGGTGGAATTTTCTCTTAAAAGCATAACCCCCGTGAAAGTCTATAAACTTGGTCTCCCCAGTGTCCTATCATAGAATTGTTTAAGTTGGGAAAGACTCTTGAGATCATCGAGATCTATGCCAAGGAGCTCTGCAGGTAAGCTGTGTGGTGACCATCACTTCTGATGTTAGACCAGCCGCTCTTCATGAGACCATGTTGCAAAGAGCTCAGGAGGCTTTTTGCCTCCTGGAGTGAATTTTGGGCTCCTGTACACTACCCACGTCTCTATGGTTTGATCCCCAGATGGACCGTATGCAAAGACAACAGCCTTAGCTTGGTGCTGCAGAAAGCTGTGGAGGACTAGTCGTGTCCCTTGGGATAGGGACAGTGAATGGCACGGATGGGGCAGGTCCATGCTGCTGCTGCGAGAGTGGCTTCGGCTCCCATCCAGCCTGACCTTGACCATCTGAATCGCCCCGTTTAATCCCTGTACTTATTTAAAAGTGGTGTCAACAGAGAGTGTCTGGGCAGAGATTAGCGGCGGATGAATGAGGCTGCCTGCAAAAGCATGGAGAGAATTGAAGTTTTTCTACAGCTAAAAATTACCCTCAAATTCTTGTTGTGGTTTTTTTATAGCTTTGTGTTCTCAACCAATTACTGGAGAGCTGCCTCAAGGGCTGTAGTGCAAAGCTATACCTAATGCAAGGGCTCCTTCATCCCGAAGTGAAACCATCACAGCTCTCTGCTGGCCTCCTGCAGCATGCTGGCTGGGTGCCTTCGAGGTGACAGCTGTGGGGTGGCCTGGCCGCGTGTGTTGTTCTGGCTGATCCGCGCTAATGCACTGTTTGTAGAGTCCGGCCTGTTTTACTACTAATAGTCAGCTTTGCGGGAGATAAGCACCAGACTGACCTTATCTGTTCCCATCACGTTTGGCCTGAAGGGAGCTTACGAGCTGGCGTTTCATACTGTGGTGTGTGTATGGGAAATAAGGAGGGGAAAATACAGTTTTCAAACTGTCTGGGGAACCTTTGGAAGGGAAGGGCTGCTTGAAGAAACCCACAGGTGTGCATGACACGGCTGGAAACACCACTGAAATGTCATAGTGTCTTCTGATGGCACAAGTCCTGTGCCTCTGGGAATATCGCACCGCTTTGGGATGGGTGACAGTGATGTAGCGTGTGCCTTGCTCCAGCCCAATGCTCTGCATCTCCTTGGGACCTCGAGAAAGAAACGAATCTCTGTGCTTTGGGGCTGTGTTGGCCAAAACGGAAGATAACCAAACCCCTTGTGTTTTAGGCTGCTCTGCATCAGGGACTGCACCGTAGGTTGCAGGAGCCTTGTTCATTTGAAGCAGGAACGGGTTGCCGGTCCTACGTGTTTTTCTGCATTGACCCATGAGAGGTGAGCACAAGTGCCTGTGTGGCACAGGTGGATGGATGGAGGGGCAGAAACTCTTTTCTTGTGCAGCGTGAGAGGATTCAGCCTCCTTGTGCATGACCACGCATGAAAACGTGGTACTTGGAAACGCGGTGCGCAGGCAGTTCTTTGGCCCCTTTATGGGGAAGGGCTGATGCTCCGCATCCAAAGTGAGTACCCAGAGCTAGAGGCTGGTGTTGAATTCTCATTAACGCCAGCTCACTACACCTAAGGTCATCTGCTCTTCTAAGTGTTTACAATTTAAAAAGCAGTCTACAAATCCTGACTCTGCTTCACGCGCTCTTTTGGCGCCTGTGCCTTCTGGGTACGAATTCAGTGTGAAACGGTGCTTTTCAGATGTTTCAAAAGCTGCCTACAGAAACACTGGGAGGAAAGCTAATGTCAGGGCAAGCTTTCTGGGACGCGGGAGAGTGTTTGTATCTGCCTTTCCTTTGGTGCAAAGGCTCAGTGTTTTTGTAAAGCTGTGCGTTGGTTTTATTAACTAGCATAGTCAGACATCTCCTGGGCTGGTGGGATCTGCTCCTCTCTCAAGCATTTGGATGAAAAAAATGTTTGGGAAGATTACAGCAAGAAAAGATGCTAATGAATATTCATCAGGAACAACTGCTTTATTGCTTGGTGTACTTGCATTTCTGTTATCTTGTTATGCCTCTGTTTATTCCTGGAGCAGCAGAAGGTCACGGTGACACGTATTGAGATGCCAGCATTGTCTGTCTTGGTCACACAGTGGCAGTCGTTGTGGGCTGTTGACTGGGGAGTCCTTCGTTGCTAAATAATGCTGTGACAGCAGTGGTGCTGTTTGTAGAGGAAATTTTGGAAGCATTTAAGGGTCTCGTTCTGGTGCTTCTCATGAGTGAAACACCACTTTCTGTGGATGCTGGGCCAGGGATGCCTGTGAAAGCATCGATCTGCATTCCTCAATGTATTTCTTGGATGCTTGGGCTGACACGGTGCTTTAATCCTGGCCTGTTGTTTGTGGCAGGAGCTCTGTGAGCTCTTAGCATTGAGGAGCTTTTTTTGCCCTGTGAATAGAAAAAGCGGGAGTAGAAATACAGAGTGCGAAGTAAAGGTGGTGTCACGCTTGATGTCATCTGCTGCCCCAAATTGGGAGGATGGTGGGAAGGGGCTGCCATAGCTTGGCAAGAGGTGGTATGCGTGCAACCACATCGCATGGCTGACTGGTTCCCCAGAGCACTGGCTGACCAGTAAATGCCTGACATCAAGTTATGGTTCAGGCAAGGGCACTGTTTACATCCTGTAATTAACATCTGTGCACTTAATCACCGGGGCTGGCAGTCCTGGAGATGCTGGATTGCAGTAACGCTCTCTGTTGCAGTTGGATCCCTGTCCCAGAGATGACAGGAGGCTAATAACAAAGATGTGTTGACTTGGACTGTCTATGCTAATTTATCTTCCTTCGCCTTGCAGCATATGTTTGTGGCATATAAATCAACATCTTCATAAATCGGTGCTTTGATTTTAATTTCATCCTCCTTTTTCGGCCTCTTGGAGAACAAGGTTTGTGCAACTGTGCAGTTTTTCTTTTGTAACATGTGAACCTGTGGGGCAGATTAAGGAAAACTTAGCAAAGGCAGAGCCTCGAACACAGCATTTCTGTGCACGCTGGTGCTTGGTGGGACAGCAGAGCTGCTCATGGGAAGGCAAGCTGAGACCTTGATAAGTTGCACAACCATTTCTTTGACTCTTGGAGACTTGAGTATCTTAATTACTGTTCAGTGCAATGGAAAATCAAATATTTGGCAGATAACTGTGTTCTAAAATACGTTAATATTTTGCTGGAGTGATCAAACTTACAATGCAGGGAAGTGTTTGTGATGTATTGATTCCCACGTGCCACTGTCTCTTGTTTGGTGAATGCCATTCTCATTAAAGCTGTAAAAAAAAAAATCATCGGCCTTCCCTGGTTTAATGCAAACTTCAGAGGATGCGATTACTGTCTGTCACAGACTGATGTAGAAAGCGAAATGGGGGTGATGACTTGAGATCCCTTCTTCCATTGTCTCCACTGCAGAACATGGGCCTGAGATGTCCCTGGGCTCATGCAATTCCATGTGAATCCCAGCCACTATTAAATGCAGCCGGCTACTCTCTTAGTCTGTCCTCCCTGCTCCATAAATGACTTTGCGACTATGAAGGTTCGAACCCTACTTTGTGTGACTTGCTTTTTCTTTTTATTAACAGTATTAACTCACCTTGGAGGTGAAGAGAAATCCGTATGCTCTCTTTCATCTCGTTCGAAGATGTGTGTAAAGAGTTTAATTCTGAATGTAAAAAGGCTACAAGTGGTGAGGAACAAAATACAGCTTCCTTAGCAGATATAGAAGTGACCCTCTTGTTAAAACCTGAGGCACTTAAGACTCGTAAACCATCTCGGTCTGTAAGAGTACAGAGACAGTTAACCAACGTTTATCTGTATATGCCAGGGAGCTAGTTCACATCACTATCTCCCTAAAAATGTTATGGAAGGGTTGATGTGCCTTTATGTCCCAAAGTGGTGAGGAAGAAGGAAGTTCTGGTCCCGAAGCTGTGCGGTGGGACAGTGTTGAAGCCACTCACGAGTCCTGTTTGAAGAGTGAGCTCCAGGGAAAGGGTGGATGTGAGTCTCATCGCTGAAGATAGTTCAGAGCCCCTCTGGAACAGACTGTTGGTAGCTTGTGCTGTGTGTTTTTGGGGTGATGCCCCAGAGGTAGCTCGTATGCATTAGCGTACGAGCCCATGTATATTCAATGCATTAATAAAAGTCCTGGAAAAGGCCAGGAGAGGATCCCAGCTCAGTCATGGAGAAATGGGTGAAAGAGGAAGGATAGCTAAGAAGGTACTTATTTCCCAGCTAACTAGATGGATTACCAGCATGGGATTGCCAGAAGAGAGGCCAGGGCTGACATGGAAGAAGTGTCCTTTGGGGCAGATTGGGATGGGATGGAATTGTAGCTCTGACTTCCACCTACCCTTCCTTTTTTGAATCTGGTGGGGGTGGCTTTTGGGATTTCCTGAAATCCCCAGCCTGAAGTCCACAGCAACCCGAAAATTTCTGCCCTCGGTAAAAGCTTTGCCTTCAGTTATGGAGAAAAGCTTGAGGACATGAACAGCACAGAGTGACCCAAGCTACCGGCAGTGCTTTATTTGGCAGGGAGCACAGCTTGTATGTTGGATTTCCTGCACCAAAATTGCCGTGCTTTTCCTAGAGGAACAGTTGCCATATTCCTCAAAGGACGAAGAATGGAGGGCAGGATCAGCATGGACTCGGGTTTGTCTGCCTCCCTGGTTGTTTCAGCAGACATGCGGTTGCGTTCCTGCAGTAGCTATTACTGTTACAAGAAAAAAAACCCCTCAACTTTAAGATATTGAAGTACATTTCTACTACTCTGCAGCAAATAAAACTAAACTGATCGTCCCTCTCTGCTGGCCCTCTGCAAGCCCATGGGGAAAGGTTGCTCCTCCTCACAACCAGCACAGAACCTATGAGAGACCTGATGAAGACCGGGAGTGGGTGCCCAGACGAGTCCAGGAGCTGAGATGAAGATGTGCTGTGATGTAAAGGTAGAAACTGGTGCAGGAGGAAATCTTGCCTAGTTTCCATGCTGCCAAGCCTATGTTTCAAAAACAGAATGCAGTGTCAGGGGAAAGAATTGGGTTCCTTGACTCGCTCCAGTTGATGTGAAATTGTGAATGCCTCTACTTCTTCTCTCAGTGGATCTACCACCATTTTATCGAAGGGGAGACAGCAGTGCATATTTAGCTCTCAAATGTCTGTTTTGTGACTGACTGTGCCAAGACTCAGGCCTCTTGCTTCGTTTGCCAAGCTACAGTGCTCTCCTATCCCCTATGTGGTGTTTGTCATGTCCAAAATACTTAATTGCTCATGTAATGCTTTCCTCCCTCTCATTCTTCACTTTTATACACAAGCTTGGTATGTTAAATTCCTCTAAACCAAAGAATGTAAGTGTGGAGTTAAATGTCTTTATTGCCCGACATCTGGTGGGGACAGATCTCCGCGGGACCACCATGCTGAACAGCTCTGAACCAAAAACGTCCATGTGGTGCTTGATTCCTCTCCTGGGGAACTACCTGGACCCCTGATTAGAACATCTCATTAGCAGCTCATCAGTTACAATCGATTGATGTGCTCAGAACTTGCTGGAGATGTTGGTGCTCCAGCACAGGGGTGTGTGAATGCAGAGGCAGTAGTGTTCCGCCAGCAACCTTGAACAACCTGCTAAACCCTTGTACCCTTGTGAAGAGCAGCCAGCAGCTGCCAACAAATCTGATGGGAGTTGGCTGGTTAAGTTATAGGGGCAAATGGGTTTGGCTGGCAGGGCAGCAAGGCTGCTGAGGAAACATATTTTTGAGAGGTAAAGTATTCCCAAGCTCCCTGTCCCTGAGCTATTCCAGTAGCAGAAGCTCAGGTGAGGGCAGACCTTGAGAGGTCTTCTAGACATCTGTTTGCTTTCTAAACCCAAAGCAACAGGGGCATAATGTGCTTGTTGACTCTCCATCCTGGAGCTGAGTTACCTTCCTCTTGGTTTGAGTAGAAGTGCTGTTGATGGACAAGGCAGGCAGCTCAGCTGGGATGTGGGAGTAAGACGACAAAGGTTCAAAAGTTTCTTGCGCATCCCAGGTACCTGTCTAAACCCTTGGGCTGTTCACCCCTGGACACCAAAGCGAGCTTGTGAAGTGCTTTATTTAACATCCCATCTCATTCTTCTGTAGGGTGGAAGAGGGAGATTTTTGGAAGCTGCATCCCCGTGAAGCTGGAGAAAGCTGTGCTTGGTGTGCTTAACTGAAATGCAGGCATGTTTCCCTGCCTGCTCTGACTACAGCCCTTCAGAAAAGGCATGGGCAAGTGAATTATCCAGGTGGCGGTTGAATGCTCCAGGAGAGGTCTGGGAGAAATGAGGGATCATATGCCATGCCAGGTTGTGCTTTAGCTGTTTGCATAGGTGGTGATGAGCAGGGTACTGAATCCCATGTCTGCTGGAGGGTTACTCGTGTGCTTGGTAGGCTGGAAGAACTCCAAATACCGCGTATGTGATTCTTGTTTAAATAAACATCAAAATTATACTTAGAGATGCCTCCAGAGCCCAGGGTAGTGGCATGGATTAATGAAGGATGACAGCCCTAAGGACTTCTGATTCACCTGCTGTCCTTTAGGAAGAAAACAATCTTTCCTTAATGCTGATAAACGGACTCTTCAAATTGGAGCTCTCTGGTTCCTGGTACATTGGGTTTTTCCTCTGTTTTCTTGAAACACAATCCCTGAACAGTCTTTAATCCCGAATTACATCTTTCTGCCCAATGCTCCTGTGATTCTGATAATCCTTCTCTACTTTACATCCCTTCACCCCCAAATTTTTACGTGCGTATAAACAGGGGAGGAACAAATTTGACTTGCCACCACCAGGCTCTGACCATTTGAAACATAAACTCAGCTTAGCTCTCAGTTCTCTCTTACTCTTAGCTGCCTGACTGTCTTTCCACATAATAAATTACCAGCATTTATTGGTCTTTTGACATATAGGTTTCCCAAGGGAAAGGAAGGAGACTGGCTGAACAAAGCCTTCTCTATAATCAGGGTTTGCAGTAGGCTTTAGACAGAAACTGCAATTGCTGCCTGGCACAGCAAGGATTTTATGGCTCCATCTATAACTGCATTTATGTCAAGCAGGAGGTTTGGGAGATGCTGAATAACATAGACTGTGATGTTAGGAGATAAATGTGCATAACATATGATAGTATTTGCGTGTCAAGAGCTGATGAGAAATCAGTGCTTTTCTGGAAATCACNGAGGGTTACTCGTGTGCTTGGTAGGCTGGAAGAACTCCAAATACCGCGTATGTGATTCTTGTTTAAATAAACATCAAAATTATACTTAGAGATGCCTCCAGAGCCCAGGGTAGTGGCATGGATTAATGAAGGATGACAGCCCTAAGGACTTCTGATTCACCTGCTGTCCTTTAGGAAGAAAACAATCTTTCCTTAATGCTGATAAACGGACTCTTCAAATTGGAGCTCTCTGGTTCCTGGTACATTGGGTTTTTCCTCTGTTTTCTTGAAACACAATCCCTGAACAGTCTTTAATCCTGAATTACATCTTTCTGCCCAATGCTCCTGTGATTCTGATAATCCTTCTCTACTTTACATCCCTTCACCCCCAAATTTTTATGTGCGTATAAACAGGGGAGGAACAAATTTGACTTGCCACCACCAGGCTCTGACCATTTGAAACATAAACTCAGCTTAGCTCTCAGTTCTCTCTTACTCTTAGCTGCCTGACTGTCTTTCCACATAATAAATTACCAGCATTTATTGGTCTTTTGACATATAGGTTTCCCAAGGGAAAGGAAGGAGACTGGCTGAACAAAGCCTTCTCTATAATCAGGGTTTGCAGTAGGCTTTAGACAGAAACTGCAATTGCTGCCTGGCACAGCAAGGATTTTATGGCTCCATCTATAACTGCATTTATGTCAAGCAGGAGGTTTGGGAGATGCTGAATAACATAGACTGTGATGTTAGGAGATAAATGTGCATAACATATGATAGTATTTGCGTGTCAAGAGCTGATGAGAAATCAGTGCTTTTCTGGAAATCACAGAATGGTTTGGGTTGGAAGAGGCCTTAAAGACCACCTTGTTCCAACCCCCCCGCCATGGGCAGGGACCCCTTCCACCAGACCAGGCTGCTCCAAGCCCCATCCAGCCTGACCTTGAACGCTTCCAGGGAGGGGGCAACCACAGCTTCCCTGGGCAACCCGTGCCAGGGTCTCACCACCCTCGTCTTGAAGAATTTCTTCCCAATATCTCATCTAAACCTCCCCTCTTTCAGTTTAAAA
>VZSC01012397.1:0-21417 GCA_013398225.1 Steatornis caripensis | reverse complement strand
CTCTTGTAGGCCCCCCCAGGCACTGGAAGGCTGCTGTAAGGTCTCCCTTGAGAAATGCATCGCCGGACACAGTTTTAGATGCTTTTTTCTTCTGCTGGGATGTGAGACTGTCAGTGCTGCTCATGCTCCCATTGCTTGAAATTTGGCAGGTAACTTCTACCCCCTGTGGGTACTGTATGCCTCTATGCACTGGAAATGTGCTGAGGCTTGGAGCTGTTTGAAAACTGCCAGGCTCAGTGCTTCTCTTCTTGTCCCAATTTCTTTTCAGCCAGCTGCAATAAGCCAGGAACATCCGATAACCTCCATCCAAGCATTGCTCTAGCAGCAACCAGCATCAGGTGTGAGCTCATTGGTAAAAGCCAGCTGCATCGTGTGCCCTGGCTGGAGCGAGATGTGACTGTGCAAAATGAGCTGGATCTCTAGCTGATGTAAGATCACTCTTGCTTCTTGGTTGCATTTATTCTGTATCACCTTGTGCTGACTCAGCTTCGTGCTGTAATGAAAATATTCTGCAATAACATTGCCAGGACTCATCTAACCTGAGGATGGTTAACCCAATCAACTCATGTCTGTGTGTGATCAGATGAATTTTTTTTCCATCTGAAAGGGTTTCTCCTATAGAAAGGTATGTGGAATAGCTCGAGAGGAAGACTTCTCATGATTCCTAAAGATCGCTCTCAGTTTTTGTAAGTGCACAGAAAACTTGAACCTTCTGAGGTAGAAAGTTCCGTAGGGTGGCTCTTGCATAAATGCTGCTGGTTTTACTTCATCTCTAGTTGCAGTAACCAGGCTGACTGGGCTCTATCCTGCTGGGGCAAGAAGCGGTTGGAGGCCAGTGACTTTCCTGCAAACTGACCTTGCAGGAGGTCGATGGCTCTGGAGTAGGTAGTCCAGCACGAAGATCTGGTTTGAGACCCTCAGCTTGCATAAAAAGAGCAAGAATCTTACTTCAGTGGAGGAGTGGCTGAGCGAAACTCTTCCTGTTCCTCGCCTCTGGTATTTTGCTTGCACCTCTGGCTTGTTGCACCTGGAGAGTGGATGTTTTCCGTGTGGACCTTCATCAGAGAAGACACTGCTGTCCACGGGTCTCCAGTTGGCATTGTAGTCAAGCCAGTGTGTCCAGCACCACAATGGCTTTGTCGCCGTCTCCCTTCCCATCTCAGAGGCTGGTGTTGAGAGAGGCTTTATGAAGGCACCTGACCTCCCACCAAACTGGAAGATGCTGTTCTTCCCCATCCTGCCTGAAGCAGAACTATGGCAGGTGCTGGCAGAAGAGTCCAGTAGGAAACCCTGCTGGTGTTGAGAGCTGAATCCAGGCCCTTCAGAGACCGCTGCTCGTCCTGACTCCATCCGCTGTTGGACCAGGTGGTTGTGGTCTTGTTGCCTGGGGAGAAGGACAATTGCCCCTGCCTTGCAAGCAACCTGCACAGAGCAGCCTGCGTCTGGAAGAGAGGCATCGCTGCAGAAATGTTGGCAGGGCTCCTGCTCATCTCTTTCTTGTGGAGCAGCAATAGCAGCTGCCTCGTGCCCTCTCCTAGCCAGGAGGGAGAAGTAGGTCAGAATTTGCATTCTTTGCCTGGCTTCTCTGCATAACTTGCACACTTTTCTTTTTTCTTTTTTTTTTTCTCCCAGGTCCTCTTTTAAAACAAGCTGTTCCTGTATGTGCGTCTTCCTTGGGCTTCCCTGAGTCAGAGGGTGAAGACTTAAATTCAGATATATAATTAGGTTTGAACGTCTGTCTTTCCTCCAAGAGTACTTCTGGGAGACTCCTGAGACTCCGAAGGGGCTGATCCCAGCATGTAAAAATCTGAAATAAAAGCCTGGGGCAGTGTCTTCATTTTTGGCTGTTGTGTTGTCTGGATCAGGATTTACATTTTCTCCTGTAGCTCTTTTTTGCATGACAAGAGCAAGTAATTGGGATGAAATCACCCCTGCTGCAAACGTGATGGTGAGATTTCTTTTCAGCGCTTCTCTGCGTGTTTTGTTGCCGGCTTGCAATGTCTTGATGCGGGGAAAAGAGATCCTGAGTGCAGCTGGCTTGCGGCAACCAGAGAAGCATCCGAGCGTTGCGGAAGTGCTGCAGGGCGGTTGAAGGGTCCTTTCGTAGCGGTTTTTGCGCACTGGGGGGAAAAAGAGCTTTGTTGCAACAGCGCTCTGAAATAACAGGCGTGCCGGATGGGCTCTGGTGTGGTGGGGTGCCTAGCGTGGAGGCTGGGACAGCAGAGCGGGATTAGCTGGTGGGCTGGGTGATGGGGAGCATCCTTGCATGAATCTGTAGGTTTAAAGGTGCAAAGTGGCAGTGTGTGTTGGTATGGTGTCGTCCCCCCCCAACCCCCCGGAGGTTTGCAGAAACCTGGGTCTGTCTATGCCACCCCTTATAGCACCATGGCAATATCTCTTCTGGTTTTGGGGAGTGGAGGGGATATCTTTTTAGGATTTTCAGCTCTCGTTGCTGGTTCTTTCTTTTTTTGCCCCCAGTTGAGAACAAGGCTCGGTTTGTGTGTGATTCAGCATCTCTAGCAGGTTTTTCAGCAATCTGGCAAAAAGGGGGATGTAACATCCTGAAATCGGATGATTTTTCGTAGGGGAGGGTTTCAACTTGTGATGGAAAGAAAAAACCTGCTGCCCGATTCTGGTTTTCTTCATCTGTGTAGGTGATTTTTGCTGTGGGCTTTTGTGGTTATATCCTCTAGAGGCCTGTTTGCCTTCTTGTCGGTCTGAGATGTGAAGCAAATTGCGTGGTCTGAGGGCAAGCAAGAGTGAGAGAAACTGTTTTAGTGTGGCGTGATCATTGTTTTAATGCATTTTTCACTATATTTTTTATTAAGTGGGGATAATGTTTCATTGAGACTTTTGCTTTGTATTTTTTTGTAGCGTATACATGCATCGAGCTAGAAATGGCTTGCTTGCTTTCGCCAAGGAAGTTTCAGGGTGGCTTACCTGGTTTGTCTGCTTCACGCAAGTGAAGCTGCAACCTGAATCTGTCTAAGGCTTGTGCAAATAGCAGGCGATGTCATGGCTGTTCCCATGTGTGCCTCCTTTGCTAATATTCAGCTGCCAAAAAGCGTCAGCAGCTTTAGACGTTTCTGCACAGGAATGACCTTTTGGGAGTTGAACTTCTCCCCCTCCTGCCCTGCTGTTTGATCTCTCTCCTTGGGGCTTTTGCGTGTTCAAGCCTTGATAGTAGGCAGGCTGTTTAAAAGTAAATTTATGACAGAGTCTGAGTCTTTTTAAAGGCTTGGAAGAACTTAACTCGAGGGTTTGGGAATTGCAATAAAAACACCTTTGATTTTTTTTTTGTTCCCTCGTACCTGCCATCCAGCCTGCCGTTCGCATTAATCCACACGGATGTCCTATTGTTCCCTTCAGCTCTTAGGTTTTTTAATTGCGCTGTTGTGTTTTAAAAGCGGAGCGTCTACATGTCGAGAACCGCTTTTCAGAGTTGCGTGGCACGTGGGTGTGTAAAAGATGATCCGGGGAGGAGAGGTGTTGCAGAAAGGGGGCTATTGTCCTTCTGCTTGAAATACCCAGGGAGACAAAACACATCCTCCATGCGTGTGTACGGGAACATAGCTAATCCTCCCCGTCCAGGGCACTCAACTGTCACGATTTACATGGACTTTTAAGATAGCCTGGTTTTGTGGCTGTGCTATGCCTCCTCCATCGTGTATTCTCGTTTCCAGCAAACAAAGGAGGGGCTCATTGCTGGTTTTGCAACCGCGGGACGTGGCTGTAGACCCTGGATGATGCTGCGGTCAAACAAGAGTGCTGCGAAGGTCGTCTTATCCTTTGCTCAAGATCCTTGTCTCTATAAAGAGCTTTTTTTTCCTCTGTGTTGTGTTGCACCTGACCTTCCCTTCACCTTCAGGTGCGATTCAAATAAACCAGTATTATTCTAAATTCTTAAACTTCTCACTTCCCTCTGTTCAGCTGCTGATGCCCAAGTGATATTTGAACACCGGCCAAGTGTCTCGGTGACTAGCCTGTTCTACACGTACTCAATAGCACACACATTGCCGCAAAGAATAGCTCAGTGGCTGCTGAATCCATGCATGAATCTGCCATCCTTTGCCTAGATCTGGAATCTCTTCTCTGTGTTGCACGGATAACGACAGGCAAAACATTTGAGCTGTTGTGCAGGTGAAGTGTTGGCCACGCCCTGTTTCCAGTTTTGCTGCAAGTTTCCAAATTGTGTTAGTTAAACCATCTCGTGAGGAGGATTTCGAAGCCCAGCAAGATTAAAATATATAATGAGGTTTTTTCTGCCTCTAGGACCTGACTTTAGCAGCAAATCGATGATGAGCTTCGGCTTTCTTGTGCAATCTTGTCTTGTTAGTAGGGGGTGATGAATGGATATTGGTTCAGTTCCTACTAGGCAATAACTGCAGCTGGAAATCCTTTCAGCTAATAAACTGCACTGTAACTTAAAGCAAAAATTCAGGACTGTTGTATTACAAAGATGGAGATGATCTTGAATACCACTTGTGGCTGCCAAGCTAAAAATAAAGAACTTGCTAGTGAGAAACTATTCTGTAGAGTATTTGCTCCATAAAAAAGGAGAAAAGCTGCTGACAGCTCCTGTCTTTGGGACTCCAGTGCTTCAGCCTCCACAGCAGATGATGCTTGTTACAAAGCCTGAGTATGCAGTTTAAAAAAAAAAAAAATTACGCAAATCTCAAACTTCTTGCCAAGAATAGTGACTGTCGTCTTAAAAGCTGTCATTTTCTTGTGCTTCTGATGAGCTCTGCGCTGGAGATGGGGCAGGAGAGTTACCTGTCACAGGGGCGACAAAGGTTAATGCAGTGGGGCTGCTAGGGGAGAGAGATGATGTTTTTGCTCTTGAGATTAAATGGAAGCACGTTTGCTTAAACGGCATTGTTGAGGCTGGGATTGTCTGGTGGGTGCTGGCACTGCATCTGCTGGAGCTGATCCTGTACCTGTTTTTTTTTTTCCTTTTTGGTAGAAGTGGTCAAGTCTAGCAGATCATTTAGGTTTTATTTTGGGGCAAAACAGATTATCCACTTGGCTCTACAGCCTTCAGTACGATATGCGAGAGGCTTGAAATTTGTGTGCGCCACTTGCTAAACTCTCCTGAAAAAAAACCCAGGCTTATTCCGATGTCTGAAAAGGTCACATTGCATGTTTTGTTGGTTTCTAGATTGTGTAGGGAAAGTTTGGGGCTACAAGCAACCAAGATAGATGTTTCTTCTGAAACCTACCACGGAACGTGGCAGACCCTGGGTGTTAATGGTTGGGGGAAAGAAGTGACTTGTAAGTATAATAACTGTAATGATGGCCGTTTTAGGTGCTCTTGAGCATGTCAGATCCTCTTCCTTCTAGGGCTTTGCTTCAATCACTTCCACTTGATAGCTTGAGTGGGAGAAAAAAATGGAAAACTCCTATGTATTGGTAAGTTCAAGCTGTTTCTGTAAGAGCAAAGAGTGGCAAGGATGAGATGGCTCTTAAACACATTCTGACTGTAACAAAAGACTTGGTGATTTGTTGTCTCGTTTGTTCTCTGATCTGCTCTGTGTGCTGTGCTCTTTCCTCCAGTGATACCCATGGATTCTGGTAGGGGGTTGGAGCTGATGCTTTGAGGATGCCACTGTTTGTGTGTTTTGCTCATCCTAAAGTACTGTTGGTAACAGGAGGAAGCTCTGAAGATTAGGGATATGGGCCCTTGCAAGATGCTTAAGTTTATAGCCGCTTAGCTCCTCTTGAAAACCCAAAACAAAACTCTGATTCTCCATTCTTGTCTCCTTATCTTGACAGCAAAGAGTTCAGATGCTGCCATCCGTGCATAAAACCCTCAACGCTTTACGCAAGAGCCTCACTGCGCTGCTATGAGATGGATGTATTTTGATGTCATTTGCTCTGTAGAAGAGGTCTCTTGGGGCAGACAAAACAAGCTTCAAGGAGTTCAGTTGTGATGTTAACATAAGTGAAGCCTTTGCATCCTTCCTGAGCAAGCCTGAGAGATCCTGTTACTTGGCATCTTGTCTAATTCCTGAAGTCTCTGGACAAGGGACCAGGAACTGGGGAAGCTGATGTGAGAGCTGGTGGCGTAGGGTTGGGGTTTACCAGCTGAGGGTCATCTTACTCTTTTGGTCTTGCTACAGAAGAAAGCAAAACGGTTTCCCCGTCCAGAATACAATATGTTCCCCTCCATGCTACTTTCCTTAACAAGTGGTGTGACCTTAGTGGCACAACCACTGAGTCTGTTCCTATCTGAAAGCCAAGCAGCCTTATATTTTGAAGACTTTTCCATAGATAAGTGTGGAGGCAATAGATGGCTCATGATGGGGAGAGACTATACCAGTGTTGTGAGCTCTAAACACATCCTATGGCATCCAGCTCTGTTTTGACCTTTGCTGTGATAGCGGGATAGTTGGACTGGTTGGCCTTCTTCCAGTGCATGGCAGGGAACTGCCTGTGCAGGGACTTTCTGATGGGGCCTCAAGCAGCCTGTTTAGTGTTGGCTGGACGTAAGGCTGGGTTTACCCTGGGTCTGGTCTGCAGACAGCAGTATGGTGTTGGGTTGTGCTTGTTATCTTGCAGTTGGGTGCAGTCTAGCTATGTGCCGACTATGGGCCACGCGGAGCTCTTTGCAGCCATGACCGAATTGCCAGCAGGGTTATCTCCTGCCATGTGGTTGAAGGGTTTTTGGGCAAGACTGTTACAATTTTATATGAAGCTTAAGAACTTGTGAAGAAACTTCCCGTGAACCCTATTGGGAAGGATCCCATGCTAGGGAAAGGTGCTACTTACTGAGCACCCCATTTCCAAAGAACGGCTGGCTCTACTCATCTCCACTATTTCTAAAGCATGTCTATATCTGTGATTATTTTTTTTGTGCCTAGTGGCCAACGACCAAGGTTGAGCTTGTCAAATTTGCAGATCTGTTATAGTAAATAGCCTGGGTTTTCATGTGCAGGTTTGAAAAAAACAACAGCTTTGACATGTTAGTTTAGTTAAGGAGAAAACCCGGGGACTTTCAGGAGCCTGTGTTTAAAATGTCTAGTTTGAGCTCAAAAAGCGGTTTCTCTTAAATCACGCTTACATCCCCATAAAAGCTGAGAAGAGGGCTCTTGAGCTTGGGTGTGCTGAGCAAGCTGCATACGCTGGGTTCAAATGTGTGGGCTGAACAAGAGCTAGGTGGCAAAGACGCTTCTGCAGTTTGGGGAACAAAACCCTATTAAGCTGTGAAAAGAAACACGAACAGCCTGTTGAAAGATGGAGCTAGACAAGACACGGAGCTGCCTCCGTGTTTTCTCTCTAGAGGGATGCTGTGAAGCCAAACAGATTGAGGACCAAAGAGTAGGTGGTGCGAAAAGAAGGCGCTTGCGTAATATCACTGGAATAGAAACGGGTGCGTGACGGTCTTGCTCTTGTCCCTGCTGCTGGAAGCAGGTGGTTTCAGCTGTTTGCAAAAAAAGGGAGGGTTTTAACAGGCTTCGATCAGACAAGACTAAACGGGAAAAATAAAGGAGAAAACATGAAGTTCTCATGGGCTTGGCAGAAGATTGAAGAGCAAACAACTTCATTTGAAAATGCCTAGAGTCCAAGTTAATTTTAAGGGTTACTTAGTAATACTGGGATTACTAGTAATTAAGGATTACTAGTAATACTGGGACAGTGTTTTCTAGCCCAGTGAAAACGTTATTGCCCCTTTTTAAATGCTACTGAGGAAGATCCAAGCTAAGAGATGACTTTCTTAACTACAGTCTCACAGGCTTCTTGACAGCTTGCAATTGCTGTGCTGCTAAAGAGAGAAACGGGCATCCTTGGAAAGCAGCGTGATCCAAAACCCCAACTTGCTGGAATACGTAAAATGGCTTAGAAAGTTAAAAGTTAATAGCCAGGATTAAAGAGGGGGAAGATGGTGATTTACAGCAGTTTGGCCAACATTGCTAACTCGAGGGGTTTATGCTGGAAAAGATGTTTCCATCCTGACCAGGTACACTCTTTTGGAGTTCATGTGTTGACTGTAAACCTCAGTTTGTTTTAAAACTTGGTAAAGCATTTAGTTTCTTTCATGGAAACATCCATTTAGAACGGGAGGAAAAAGGGAAAATACTAAATTCTCCTGACTCCTCTTTCCAAGTCTCTTCTGAACACAGTGCTAGTGGTGGTCACTTGGTCATGGTCACTGGGTTGTGCTGTCCCTGGCCAGGAGGCAGAGACACCTCTCCAAAACTTTTCCTGTATGGAAGCTGCCTGACCACTGCCTTCCTTGCTTCTCTACAGTACCTTAATGCACAGCTGAAAAATTGGTGTGGGTCTGTGAAGGAAACGCAACACCTCTGGGCTTTCAAGTACCCAAAAAGTCTTGTTTTCATGTTGGATAGTAAGAAATATTTTGTTCTGTTTGCTTCCTGTGTTTTCATAGAATGGTTTGCGTGGGAAGGGACCTTTAAAGGCCATCTAGCCCACCCCCCCGCCATAGGCAGGGTCATCTTCAACCAGATCAGGTTGCTCAGAGTTCCGTCCAACCTGGCCTTGAACGTTTCCAGGGATGGGGCATCAACCGCCTCTCTGGGCTACCTGTTCCAGTGTTTCAGCACCCTCGTGATACGATATTTTGAGATGGCATCTCTCGGTGCCTGGACATGCCTTCCTCATCGATATTCTTGTCCAATGTGGTTGACACCAGTGTGTGAGTGGCAGCTCTGGGCAGGAGGCAGCCTAGGACTGATCACACTGATCCTGCTGGTGCAATGGGCAACAAAGTCCATCTGTGTTTTCTGCAGAACAGGACTATGTTCTGCCTTGGTTGATGAGATAAGGAAATGAAGGCTCACAAGCATGTATCCAGAGCTATAGGGGCATCAGTGTTCCCAATTCATGCTCTGAAGGAGTTAAATGCTTTTGGCTCAGCTTCTCTTCTGTGTGAACGGATTTCCTGTACGTGAGCTCAGCTTAGAGAACATGGATTCTGGCTACCGTGTAAAGGCAGATTTTGGGTGCTGAGAGCTAGATGCTTGTCTGAGCTCAACTGTGTTTGCAAGCCTGGCTCTGATCAAGCAGTCTGCAGAATAGGAAGTGTTCCTCTGTAATTTGCTGTCAAACAATTTCTGAGAACTTACTGGGATGCTGAGCCTGGATTTTGAGGCAGTCTTACATCCTTTGAAGAAAGTGATTTCTGCACATAAATATAAAATCATAAAATAGTTCAGCTTGGGAGGGAGCTCAGGAGGTCATCTAGTCCAACTATCTGCTCAGGTCAGCTGTGAAATTATCTGAAGAGCAAGCTGATCAAATGACCAGGACAGCTGAATCTCGTGGGTTGCCAGAGCCTGGTACGGTGTTGCAGGATGCGTAGGCTGACTCTGAAACTGTTGCTAGATGAGCAGAAACCACCACAACCCTACCGTGTATGGCAGAGAAAAGTGTGAGCCAAGGGGTGTAAGTCTAATGTGTTTTTGACCGATACACAATTCACAACAGAATTAAAAAGAAAAAAAAAAATCAAGTGGTGTTCTTTGAATTGGCTAGAAAAGGAGATGTTTTTCTTTTGGCCTGCTTTGAAATAAAAGTCGTAAAACCAGTGGTTCCTCTGGAGAGGGCAGGAAGAATATACAAAGTTTGATTCGTGTCTCTCACTTGACACCTATGGGCTTAGAAAAGCCAAGGAAGTTGATTGGTTTAAGTCTAGCTGGGTGCAGAGATTAGAATGACTTTTTTTAATGAATTAGGCATCTCCTGTCTCATCCACCCTTGGGACTTCTTGATCAACTTCTTGCCGACTGGAAGATGCATGTATTTGTTTCTCACCAGCTTTTTTTGGCTTAAGAGCTTCTGAAACTGAATGTACATGATAGCTGAGCTGTGGTGTGACCTGGTTGGGAAAGGTAAGACTCCAGGTGTTGTTTCTCAATCATTCCATTCAGTGTCCTTTCAGGAGAAACAGTCACTGTCTGGTTAGGAAAGTGCTCTGTGGTCTAATACCAAAAATACTTAAATTTGGGGGAGCTAAGTGGTGTGTTTTACATCTCTGAAAGGAATAGTTTCAGTAAGGCTGGGGCTGATAGATATCTGGAAGACGTGCTAATAATGCCAGAATTTGGGTCAGAGAAGAAAGTGCTTTCTTCCCATTGTAAACCAGAAGGACTCTTACATAACTCTCCTTAAATCAGCTTAAGAGACAGCCAAGACGGAGAAAACGCAACCTAATCAAACATATTGCTGATAAGCCCACAGAATCCAAAAATAGGATCATGCTAGTGGGAATGAAGAAGCACCTGTTGAAGGTAATGGTCTGCTACAGACTGAGACATTCAAGCGACTGTCAAATCAACCATGAGCAGGATAGACCTGCTGTCACACGTCAGCTAGGCTGCAATCTTGATGTGAAGATACCTGGTGTCGGTTTATAAATTTTTGTCCTACCTGGGAAAGAAAAGTCATCTGGTTTTGGCAAACAGTGTGGAAGCTCTTGTATCTCCCATGTCTTACCTAGACTATGACGCCCACGTCTCACGGGTGCAGGGGAAATTGGAGGTCTGAAGCTCCTGTGGTCATGTAGCAGACTGAGCAGTCATGTCAGACTCTCTGTTTTCAGTTGAAAATAGTTCTTAAGACATGCAGAAACAGCTAGATTGCCAGATTTGGGAACAAAGACATGAAGCATGCTTGATTCTCCCTGCCACCATTTATGTCTCTCTCTTACTGTTGATAGATTAGCCTGCAAATTTGTTCTGCCAGTGCAGATCCCTTCTACCTCATGCTTTCAATGAGCCCTTGAGGACTAGCAGGATCCTGGCCACTTTTATAAATGAGGAGATTGTGTTAGGCCCTATAAACACCTTGTATGGACTGGGGAAGTGATTGGCCTCAGCAGTTTCTTACCCTGGAATACTTTGAGGGGAAGGTTTGTTGGTTTTGGAGGGTGCTTGGGGGGGATTTTCTGAACTTGATACAAACAGTGGTCTCAAAAAATTATTGCTGTTGTTGAATTCTTTTTTTCCTGGCCCTCAGGTAGCTCTTTACCCTGTTAATGTGTAGGGTATTTTGTTACAGCCTTGTGCAAATGTGAATGAATTATTTCTCGCTAAATGCAGTCCTTATGTTTTCCGGCTGTACCTTTTCCCACTAGTGGCCAGAAGCATGAGCAGTGAGTTGGGATTCTTCCTCCTCACTGTGTAAATAGATGCTCCTTTCCCTGTCACTCTGTACTTGCACCATCAGACATAGCCTCTCTGGTGTTTATACTTCTATCTGACTTATTTCCTAATTCCATTTTCCTCTCCCCTTTTCCAGTCTGACCAGTTACCCAGCTGAGAAAGGCTCTCTGTAGCCTTCCACTCCACTCTCTCATAATGGAAGAGAAATAAATGCCACTCCCCATCCCCTTCTCTTTTCTACTCCCATATATACTTTCCAAATATGCTTCTCTAGTCTGGAAGTTACCATTATTTCAGGAAGAAACCCTTCCAGGTCTATGGTTTTTTTCCATGTTCTTTGCTTCTTGGCCAGCAATTTTCCTTTGGCATTAAAAGTCTTCTGGCTTATCCAGTCTGGATACTGGTGGCTTTGAACTCATGTGTGCTCATCCAGAGAGCAGCAATTTTTACGTGGAAATGCTCTCGAGTTTCAGTAATGTGTAAGACCCATTTCAACAAAAAGAAAGGTATTGCTAGTTGATGGTCTTTTTTTGGTTGTTTGGTTTGGTTTGTTTTTAGTGCTTATAAAGCCTAATCCTGAAAATTCTTGCTGAATTTGCACTTGCAGAGATGCTGTTTGATGTACTTGGTGCTTTTATTTGATGAATATGTCAGTACTCTTTTTCAGGACATTTTTTCAGGACACTTTCAGTATATTCAAGAGGGTGGCANGGGGTCTGGTGCTGAAAGGTCTACCTTGAGGAGTGCCCTTTTCTTTGTGGTGACATCTATGCCTTTCTAGGTAGGAAAGGCAAGGTCATCTCATTGAATGAACACATCTTCCCCGTGGTCAGTCTTATTAGCACTGACCAAATGTTTGCATAACTGATCTTTAGCCTGTGATGCTGAACACTCTGCCCTGGTAAAATCTTGTTGGGTATTTTTTATTTTCTTTTCACTACTGCAATTTCACAGAGCCAATTAAGAAAAATGAACTTTCAGCCTCTTATTTTCTGAGGCATTTTCCTAGAAAGCTTAGTGTTTAACAGGGAAGGGAAGAGAAATACTGATGCTATTGCATCGTGGCCTCTGGGCCCCTGTGGGATCTGCTGCTTAGCTGCTCCAGATGTTTGGATAAGCTGCTCTGGGCTGGAAGCAATTCCCACCAAACTATGTAGCTACATATTAATGGGTGCCTTGGGGTCTTGCCTCAAGACCGTGTTCTCTGTAGTATGAGGCTGAGGATCCTAAGCAATGACCTAAATGGCCATTAGTGCTTTGAGGCACACCAGACGGAGAGCTTTGCATCAGCACCTCCAGACCCCATGGCTCATTGTAACCTACCCACGGTTTGGTCTGGATATCTTTGCCTGACCGACATCAATAACGTGATGGTTGCGAATGAGGAGGGGGAAGGATGTGGAAATGACTGTAAGGATGGGCAGCAATTCTCAGCGTTTCACAACTTACAGGGTACCCCTATTCTTTATGGTTCACTGATTACCCAAATAAGTCCTGCTTAACTTTGCGTAGAGTTTCACCGGGGGCGGTGTGGAGGGAAGATGGCTGCCTTGCTGTGAAGGCAGTTTGCTGCGGATGTTGTTGTTTCACGCTGATGATGTTTGTCTCGGATCTGCCAGTTTCCTCATCACTATTGATAATGTGCTGAGTGGTGGTGCCATTGGTAACTGTCTGGAAGAGCNCAGGGTACCCCTATTCTTTATGGTTCACTGATTACCCAAATAAGTCCTGCTTAACTTTGCGTAGAGTTTCACCGGGGGCGGTGTGGAGGGAAGATGGCTGCCTTGCTGTGAAGGCAGTTTGCTGCGGATGTTGTTGTTTCACGCTGATGATGTTTGTCTCGGATCTGCCAGTTTCCTCATCACTGTTGATAATGTGCTGAGTGGTGGTGCCATTGGCAACTGTCTGGAAGAGTGTCACTGGTGCTGGGGAGGGTGCTGGAATGGACCGGGTTAATGCTTGTTGTATTAAAAGTCCTTAAAAATGATTGAAGCCCTTTGACTAATAGATCTTGAATTTGTATCAGTAAATGAGTTTGTCATGACTGGTCCTTTCTATAAGGAAAACAAGATAGCAGCTGATGTAACTGGCAGATGGAGTTTTGTTTTTTGTTTTTATTAGAACAGGACTCTCCAGGCACAGGTTGAAATGACTGTGGATCTCCTCAGTTGACTCTGGGAGTCACACTGTGAATGGAGGGGCGGTTTCCTTCCTGACTTCACCCACTCTCCTATTCCCTTGATGTGTCATTTCTAATGTCAGAGTCAGAACGGCCTTGAGCAGCATTTTGAGATGCTCCTTGGAAAGCAAGGAGCGTCTGAGGGTGTTGCAACTTCTTGCCAAGTCAATGGGGAAAATTCCCTTCTGAAAGACTTATGCTGCTGCGAACGTTAAAATCACTTCATCCTTATTCATGTTTTGCTGAAGATCAGCTCCCAGGTTTTCAAAGAATACACGCATCAGCCTTGAAGACAATATTTTCCTGGCATTGGGTAACTAACTGTGTGATGGGGTGGTTGTAACCTGTCTCTCGCTACCCACTTGTATCCTTAGACGCAATTTTCATTCACCGTGCAGTGTTTAGGTTGAGCTTGTAAGCCCTCTGGGAGGGAAACTCACGTCTGTCTCCTTGCATTGAACAGAGACTGATTTATATGGAACTGGAAAGAACTCTGTAATAACTGGAAAGAGGTTTTAGGAACACGAGATGAATCTGTGCTTTATTGAGCATGGTTGAAACAGAAGAGGGGTAAACTGGATGCCTTGCTCTGCCAGAAGTAAAAATATCAAAATAGGGATGGAGGGGGGGGCGATAGGGTGTATGAATATCTCATTTTTCTGATATCGTCTGTCTTTTCCCATGTCTTTCAAGCGAGGAGAAAGCTGTAGCGGAGGTGATGAAATGGAAACAGCTAATTATGCTGGTCTGCCCTGACAACTCGTCAGAAGGGGATTATCTTATCACAGACTGGAATAGCTGTGAGGGGCAACATGTTAAATTTGGAGTCGCTTTATGAGAAAGGCTTCCAGGACATGCTGTAGCTACTTGCTTGAAAAACCTGTGTGTCATTCTGGAAGCTGAGGCTCCTGTAGGGCCTGGCACTTGATATTTTGTTAAATCTTGGACCCACTAGCCCACTCGGGTGGGAGGGGACCTCAGGAGGGGTCTGCTCCATCTCATCCTGCTCAAAGCAGGGTCAGTGCTGAGCTCAGGCCAGGTTGCTCAGAGCTTTGTCCAGGCAGGTCTTGGAAACCTCCAAGGAGGGATCTTGCGCAACCTTTCAGATGTAGCATTGAGAGCCTACCTGAGTCAGAATTGGTATCTTCAAGCTTGAGACACGTGGTGCATGTGTCTGCCATGAACCTTTCAAACTGCTTTCAGAGCTCATATCGCATCTGGCATTCCCAGGCATGATGCAACATCTCCTGTTGCTTCCTCACATCACATGTATTCGTGCTCTTGTTTTTGCTGAGAACTTTGGTACTTCCCACCCCACATCTGTATTATAAAGATCAGTGAACAGTCCTTCTGTATTCATCTCCTAACCCAGGCCAGCTTTGTTTGTTGAACTATCCTGGGCTTCATCAGTTAGCTTGTGGCTTTTTAGAATGCTCTATCCAAAAGGCCTTTCCAATGTCAGATGGTCTGTCTTGATTGCTCCAAATCAATTCAGTTGCAATGAGAAGGAAGTAAAAAGAAAGTGCTAGAGCCAGAAGCTCTCCAGACTTAGGGAGATGGAGTTGACTACTTTGTCTTTCACATTAGCAGCACCTGCTGACTATCTTTTTTTGATTACTTTGGCCACAGCACATCCAGCGTGTTTGTAATGGGAAGGAGTTTGTTGTGTGATTAGTCTTGATCGAATTAATTTATGTGCTCTTGGTGTAGGAAGCCAAAACGGCATCCGGCTTGTAGAACAAGGGAGCTATAGAGGAACAGCTAACTGCTATGGAGCAGTGAATATTTGCTTTGGAAATGGAAGTAGAAACGACATCTTGGGAGATGTGGGGGGAACAGGTCTTACNTTTGTAATGGGAAGGAGTTTGTTGTGTGATTAGTCTTGATCGAATTAATTTATGTGCTCTTGGTGTAGGAAGCCAAAACGGCATCCGGCTTGTAGAACAAGGGAGCTATAGAGGAACAGCTAACTGCTATGGAGCAGTGAATATTTGCTTTGGAAATGGAAGTAGAAATGACATCTTGGGAGATGTGGGGGGAATAGGTCTTATGTGTGCAGGTCTTGTTGCCGATATAACCGGTGAGGGTATTTCTGTGCTGTGCTGCACGTGTTGGTTGTGTGCAGAATGGGAGGCAAAGAGCAGCAAGTATGTGGAAGCAAGTCTGCTCCGTCACGAATTTAGCTTCTCTGCTGCTTAAGAACATTTTTTGAAGAATGTTTCTTGCAGCCGTATGGAAGGAATCAACCATAGGAAATAAAGAGCTTGTAATCCATTTAACTAGGACTTTCCACCTCTTATTAAGCCAGGGACATTCATGCTTAATTCTCTGGATAGCAGTTGCACGGCAGACGTGCAGAGTATTGATTGTAAAATGAATCCTGCTGCTTCTTTTTTTTCCCCTTACTGTTTAAATTAAAGTGCACGCAGTGGGTGTGGAAGCATTTTGCTCATTCTCAGATGAGTGCCGTTGGCGTGGTTCGTGCAGTTCTCCTCTTCTCCTATTGGCATGAACCAAATTTTGAGCGGTGCAGCAGGGAATGTATCTTAGTGAAAGCAGACAAGCCCTCTGCAGCAACGCGTTGGACAGGTTTCTGCTTTAGCTGCTAACACCTTCCAGAGGAGATTAAAACTGCCCCTTGGAGGGGCCAGCTAATACAATTCACCTGTCTGAAGAGTTCACCAGAATCATGTGTGTGAAGGAAAGGGTGACCGGGGAGGGGGGAAGAAAAGCTTGTCTGTAAAGGAAACCGCTTGTCAGGGTGTGCATGTTCAAAACCAGTTCTGTCTCCACTTAATTCCTCAGCAAAAGGACATGCTGAAAATGCATAAGGCTTGATGTAAACTTCTGTTTTGCAGCTTGGTGAGGGTGGCAAGACTCTTGGAGTCTGTGGAGAGGGAAAATATTATGCAAGCTTTAATTTCTTAGATAATTTTAAGTTCCTTGTCTGGGGCTTGAGCCGTCTCAGAGTTTTCTTCGACATCTAGCTGTGCTTTCCTGTG
Organism: Steatornis caripensis; assembly: GCA_013398225.1. NCBI lineage: Eukaryota > Metazoa > Chordata > Aves > Caprimulgiformes > Steatornithidae > Steatornis > Steatornis caripensis. Next base: position 5,113 of record VZSC01012397.1, on the reverse strand, counting down.
TCTTGTTGTTGTCTTCCACTGATGGCTTTTCCTCTCTTCTCTCATTTTGTCTCTGTGCTCAGGTTGAATATGGGCTGTCCTAGTCAAGACACAGCCTCCCTCCCTTCTCAACTTCTCCCAGACCTGTTTGGTGCTTTCCTGCGTGTCCCTTTGGTTTTGTGGCTCAGATGCCTTCTCTTCTATGTCTTCTGCCAAGATCAACAGCCATTCCTAGTGCTGTCTGGGTCCTTGTCTCGTCTCACCCAGCTTAACTGTTGAGCTGTTTTGTTTTTTTTAACTGTTGAGCTGCTGCGTTCTTGTGCTTGTCTGAATGTTTCTGGCATGCTGTCCCAAGGTGACTCCACCAGGCATGGTGCCAAGGCAGGGCTCACCACTGCTCCAAAGCGATGTACTGCGATGACTGTTGGTGTGATCTGCATGTCTTCCTCTCTGGCAGAGCTGGTGGTGTGACACCAGAAATGTACTGGAGTTGCTGTGTCTGTACGTGTCCGGGGGAAGTCAGAGGCACTTGTGTGTGTTTAGGACTGTGCCTAGTAAACACCCTCTGCACCCAGCCTATTTCTGTGGTTGGTGCTGGATGTGACCCAGAGGTTCCTCCCTGTGGTCCCTGCACTGTTTATCGTCTGTGGCATAAACGGTTGGCTGTGGTAACATGGAAATGCCTGACTGCCTCCTGGATGCTGCCCACCCTTTTCCCAAACACAACCGTCCTTGCTAGCTGGAATACTATTTGAATGCAGGAAAACTTTAGCAAAGTAACTAGCATCTCTTCTGGTTGATGTGGCTAAGGGTTTTGGAGCCCTCATTTTGAGCAGCGCTCAGATGTCCTCATCACTCTTGCTGTTTAAGACATCAGCACCTCTTGGTGCCTGACTGAACTTTTCAATGTGTCAAGCCCAACTTTCTGAAGGATAAAAGAGCATGCTGTGACTTTTTTTTTAATTTGGTCCTTCTGGATGCAGCCCCTTCAAGGCAACACTGGCAAGGCCCTCTTAGAAAGTCTAGTTGCCTTTTTCTTGGACAATGAAACTGAAACTTGGTGTCTGCTGAAGTCCACTCGTTTCCTGGTGGTGTCTAGCTTGGAAGTCAGCAGAGTGCTGGATCAGTAGGGTTGGGGTATACTCTCTCACAGTGTGAAGATCATGCAGTGGTTGGGCTGCCATAGCTTTTCACATAAAACTGTTTGCATTTCTAATTGTGGTCAGCGACCCTGATGCAACACTGAGACTCCTAGCTTTTCTCAGCCAGAAAGCACTACATAAAGGAAATGTGCTTATAGGACTAATTAACTTCTTGGCATGGGAATTCAGAGTGTTGCTGTTACTGCCTTTCTCAATCTTCTTCTATTTTTTGAGGGGGAACTCCCTTTCAACTTTGCTTACAACTGAATTCATCGTTGTTCCGTTGCTGTAACGTAAATGTTTCTGTGCCTGCTGAACGCTAGCCTGTCTTGCCTGGTGTTTGCTGGCCTTTCTCGTCAAGCGCAGGTGTCGTCCTCCTATGGGCACCCCAACTTGAGCCTCCCCTATGACGTAGACTCAGAGATGGAAGCAGACTTTTGACAAATCTACCAGCCTTCTGAGGGTGGTGGTATCATCTCTATCCATGTCACTTAATGCATTTTTCTAGCTTGTTTGGGTACTTTAGACTCCCCCCAACCACCTGGCTCTGGAGTGGCGAACAGCTGACTTTCTCTGCCAGGAAGAATGGGGTTTTACACCTCTTGGGCTGCACAGAAATTCTCTTTGCTACTTCTAAAAGCCAAGAACCTCGTTAGATTTGCAATTGTGAGCAATACATGAGCGGTTGCCCCTCTCTCCAACAGTCCCCAGAAGAACAAATTCTTTTCATACTTGGGTTGCTAGGAAGTCTTTGACGGAGGAGACCAAAAGTGCGCTGTGTTCCCTCTTAATGAAAACTCCTCATGTCCCATCCGTGTTTTGCCTGATTCTTTCAGTAACTTCAGAACCTGTTTGTGGTTCCACCTGATTTTTCAGATCGATTGATTTATTTTTAAGAATAGTGGCGGTGTAGGAGATAGGTTTCACAGGGCTTGTTAAAAATAAGGAGTAGCAAAGAGGAGAGAAGGCAAAAGGGACGCTATGTTTTAGGGTCTCTCTTGGTGAGCCACAGAGGTTTATTGCATGGGAGCTACCCCCGTGGCAGGAAAAGCTTTGAGCAGGGTTCGTGTTTTGGCCACTTGGATCTAACCATGAAGCAGAGGCTTGGGAGGATGGTCTCTGCTGCGTTAGCCTACTCTCAGAGATGATGTGCTTTAGAAAATCAACCGTTAAACTCCAAAGCAAGCAATGTGTACTCTTTGGACTCTTCCAACTAGGAAAGCCTGGGAGATGTTGGACATCTAATTTATCACCTGTTACTTCACAGTCTGAAGTGACTTTAGTCTCCTTTGTGCAGGAATCTTTGATCTGTGTGATTCCTTGTTTCTCTGATTCTGGAGTTGTCTAGGCAAGACAGCATCCCAGGTAAGTATATGGAGTGTCCTCATGGCTTTTCTATCTATGTCCAACTTTCTGTTGGCTTTCTAATTTTCAAGCATGAAGCAGAACTCATTCAAACTGGATGCACTTGTTTCCAGAAACAACAGGCAGGTGCAGCTCATGGAGTTCCTTGTGTGTACTTGTCAACTTTCATCCATTGTCAGCTAGGTCTCCATTTTTTAATATCTCCAAGAAGAATCTGAAATGACCATGAACTGAGTTGTTTGTGCCTTGTCTATTCCTAGTGGTCTTTGCCAAGACAGAGTCTTCGTCTTGGACATCATAGCTGACACGTGGGTTTATTGCACAACCTTATTCCTGCTGTCGGTTGAGGATATACAGATGCAAACAGTTGTTTAGATAGAGAATTCCCCATTTATTTGAATTTCTCACTGAGACTGCTTGCTACGTGCTGTGATCCACCCTACAAGCACACCCTCAAGGAGATGGGACTCTGCCATGACGTGCCAGTGCAGGTACAACCTGAAGTCAGGCAATGTGTGACCACCACCACTGCCATCACAGACAAAAATGCAGCGCAGTCCTACTAAAGATCTGTGCAACTGGTGTTGGTTGCTTTTCAGTTTGATGGGAGGAGAGAACCTGGTTCTTCTCAACTGCTTTGACTGTAGCACATGTTGGGTTTTCAGAGCCGTGCCGAGGCCTGCAAGGTTTTATTGAAAAGGCTTGTGCAGAAAGCAGAGATCGCATCTGATTATTGCTCTGTAAGAAGTTTGTACAGGTTTTTCCGGTGTCCTGTTCCGCTTCTTCAATCCTTTTAAAATGCTAGCCACCCAATATGCCCTTACTTTGTTGAAAACGTTAGGAAGCTAGATTGCAGAGGGCGTTAGTACGTACTATGCTTATTTATTTAGTGAGATTAAAGTCTAAGTTTTCCTTTTGTAATCCCTTTGAAGTGTTTATCTTTTGAAGTCTGAATGCTCATTAACTGGAAGTGTACAACCCCTAAACTACATGCTGTCCTAGTTTCAAAGTGTTCATTTTTAAAAAAAATTAAGAACAATAAACAACAGGTCAGACCCATAGGGGCTACACGTCAGCCAGATCCTGACTATTTGGGACATGAGTTGCCACTTTGTGAATCAAAGTGGCTCTGCAGGCTGTCACCCTGGATTACGATGTAGTCATAGGGTTTTTGGCATCATCAGGGAGACGGTGATGTTACCTTTCAGAGGTGTAAGCCTTCCCTGATAGATCAAGGCAAGGCCTGTAGGTGTCTCTCAATTTTTTTAACCTATTTTCTTCCCCTTATTTTCTGTCATTGGGACAGCAGCGTTTGGCTTTTAGGGCAAGGGTGTTTTCCCAATGTGTGCTTTCCTGCCTCAGTTCTCATCTAAAAGACTCCACTTACACGCACAAATGCACATGGCAAGGAGTACTGTGTCAGACTGTCGTTCTTTTTGTTGATGTTTGCCAGGGAAAAGCTTTAGATGTTGACTGGCATTTTAAAACATCTGCTGCTTTTATTTGTGCAGAGGCTCTTCAGTGTTATCTATATAAAACTGAATGTTTGTAGCCTGAGAAAAGTGGGTGTGAGACCTTTAACCCAACCCAGTTTCCGGAGCAGGGAATAACAGTGTATTGGAAAGAATAACCCCACGAGGTCATCAAGAGGTCTTCAGCAATCAGACAGGTCATTTAGTTGGGCACCTTCCACTGCAGAAATACATTATCTCAGCAGTTGTGGCTGTTTATGGCTTTGGGGTGTTCTCTTGCCATTCCTGCCTTGACATTAAATCTTGATCTTGCAAGTTGAGATGTTCTGGGTCTGGGCCAACAAAATGTAGCAAGTACTGCTCGGGGTGTGTGTGTGCATATAGATTTCCTCCTGTGGGAATGGTTGTAGCAAACATCCCTCGGTAAGGGTTGTTCTGTTATTAAACAGATGGGGATATTGTCCCTCTTCCATTTCCATCTTCTGTGTCGGGGAAAGCGAAATTGCATTACTTCGGTTTGGATGAGTTCAGTACATTAAAGAAAAGATTGTTATGAAAACCATGAAGAGTCTGTGAAAGTCACAAGAATTTAGATCAGTTCCTTCTAACGCTTTAAATCATTTCAGTCCTGGCTGGGCAGTAGAAGGGATTTCTTTTCTTTTTACGCATAAAACTGGAGGGTTTGCTCTGGAAGAGCTTAATTTCTATCGTTTAGAATGTATGTAAGGAAAATCAGGGTTTTCCACTATAATTAGGGAAACAATTGTCAAGAAGGCTTACAGGAATATTGATAGGGATAATTGGTTACCAGTGATGTTCTTACCTAATCGGTGCAGGTAATTATTTGCTCAACAAAATTTGAAATTAACTAGCTTGATAGCAATTTTAATAAGAGATGGAGATGTTGAAATTATACAGAAATTCTTGATAAACAGGGATCCCATGAGTCATCAATGAGAGGAAAAACACTTCTTTTAATGTGGAAATTGGTAGAATCTGTCAAAGGTCTTTTAGAATGGATTAGCTTTAAAAAAAAATAATCTCAGCCTTGGAGCCTGTTTTCTGCATTTATTTGCATTGCCAGTGGGGAAGGTTTCCTTGGGCCTGATTTTTCAGAGATTGCACCTTGTGTGCTTCGAGCCTGCTTTGGTTTTG
>VZSC01012396.1:51606-148555 GCA_013398225.1 Steatornis caripensis | reverse complement strand
TCTTTTTTTCAACTTGAGTAAAGTTGAGGAAACGAGTTTCCCCACTCTCGAGTACTAAAAATAAACAAACATTTTTAGATGTGAAAAACTGTAAATTCATAAAAGGAAATTTTCATGCTTTTCTGAGTTACTGTTTTCTCCCCAGCGCTCTTTTCCGCTGGGGGAAAAAAAAAACAAAATAAAAAAAATATGACTGGGAGAACTATCAGTTACTTTTCTCAAAATATTTTTGTGAAGCTAGTTTTAAAACACATTAATCAGAAGCAGAAACTTCGTAGAACAAAGTACGTTCAACTCAGCCACTATTTTTTTGGAAAAAAAAAATCTTGTTCAAAAATGAAAACTCCCCCAACTGCGAGCTGGGAGCTGAACAACAGCTCTTCACATCTGATATTTGTCTGTGATGTTATTTTGGGATTTTGTATAGCACCTGCCGGCATGAAGGATGGTCGCGTTGGCTGCCGAAGGCTGCAGAGGCAACCTGTAGAGCGCGAAGGGTGGATTTTGTAGGGACTGTGAATACCAGCGCTGTGCAAACGTCTTTAGTGTGTGGGTGGGAGCGAGTGACCTTTGTTGGAGACTTTCTGCCAGTTCTATTTCCCACCCGTGGAACACGCTGTTCACTTCTCTACGCCGCTTTGCACGGATGTGTCTTTGACACGTAAATGCGGGGAGAAAGCTCAGCTTGTGCGAGCATGCAGAGAGGTTCTTCCAGTTTCGGTGTGGTGCAGAAAGGGTTGCAATGTCCCCCTGGACACAGGAGCACCGTGGGGAGATGCACAGGTTAGAGCATGGTCCCTAGAGCATAGAGGAGTTGGGGTGGCCACAAGTCCCTGATGGGTCTTGCTGAGGTTCGCCTTCCTCCATGCCCTTTCCCACTCTACTTTACCAGTGCTGTCACTGTGAGCAACTTGAAACCCTAAAACATGCATCCACCATCCTGCAGATGGTCCATCAACCCTCTCGTAAGACCATGCTAGTGACATGATTGGTGATTGAAGCACATTGCTGACTCGTGCTATATCTCATGTCCCCTAACTCCATAGAAAAGACAGCAATTGCTCTCTCTGTACCTCCCATTCAGAGGCAGACTGTATCAAAGACCCCCAAGATGCTCCAGTGAGATGGTAACAAGGACCATAGATAGACGTCCAATGCATAGGTAGACTCTGTGCCTTTCATGGTTGGTAATGAGTGATATCTGAAACTTGTCATCACCCAGCCTTGACTTAAAACGATACCTTGCAGTTCTCTGGCTGAAAAAGGAACTCCAGCTACTCTCACTTACTATCCTGGCAAATAACACTACTCAGAATCAGGAATTCCAGCACAAAGTTACCTTCCAGCAATTTGCACGTGGAAGAGGGGGAAAAGCCCACTTAGTGAATCATGAGCCATTGCATGACAACCAGATCTTCTAAGCAAAGCAAACCCTGATTGCAACCTGGAAGGGAGGCTGCCAAATTAAAATGAACTTGCTGCAGGAAATGTCATGGCTGATTCAGTGGGCAAAACTTCCTCTCTGACAGTGTTGTCGGTGCCTGGAGTGGTGCTGAGACCTGGGTACAGGTGGGTGGACCATCTGTAAACTCAGTTCAGAGAAGAGCTGAGAGAATTTTGGATGCCAAAAAACTTTTGATTGGGGAAAAAAACATCTATTGGGCTATCCTGAAATACTTCAACAATTCCTTCCAGTTTGCTAGCTTTCTCAATGAAAATGAAAATGAGGCAGAAGGGAGGACGTATTTCAGAAAAATAACACCTTAAAATATCGGGGAGGCTTTGTTAGAGACCTCATCTCAGAGTCCTAGTTTTTGAAATATTAGATACATGTTAGAAAGCAAAAAAAGTAGCTTTTACTGGAATATTTTTTCCCACAACTTTGGTTTGGTGGAAGATTTTTCAACACATCTGTTGGAGTCCGACTATCCCAACACAGCACCAGACTGACATTTGAGGGGACTGACTAACCACGTTAGTCCTTGGACCTCCAGTTCCCGATCCTCCATGCTCATTGCAGACCTTGAGGTATTTTGGCAAGAACAGGAGCCAACATGTCTTTGCTTAGCTACAAGTATTTGGGGGGTTAGGGTGGGGTTTTTTTGGACATGTAACTTCCATCTTTCAATGCCTTTCATTCAAAGCAGGGGCTGGGGCAGGCTCTGGTGCTGGATGGTGTAGACACCTTATATATCCATGGCAGCAGCACTTCAGTAATGCTGGCTTCAACTGCTCCTGACTTTCAGAGGGCTGAGCAGGCTGAGTTTGCAATGATTTGGTTATTTTGGCTATGCAGACCCAGTATTATGCTAGAATTATTGACCAGAGCTAAAATTACATTCCTGGGTGGCAAGTTAAACTAGCCCTCACGCACAAATGTAGAAATCCTAGCGTGGACTAAATGATAGCCCATGGAAAGCGTTTTATTCATTTGTGCCTAGTGCTTCTCCAGGTGTCCAGAAAGTCTGAGACACCCACATGGGGTTGGGAAATAAAATCAGGAGACTCACACCTTGTGAAATGCCAGAACACATCAAATGGTACTAAAGCACTGCAAACGGACAACTGAGTCAAGCCTTAGGCCCACACTTCACAGGCAGGATGGTTGCAAGCTACACCGTGTTGACCCCCTAAGGTCCTTGCTGTCCTCCAAAGTGTCCATCAGGTCCTGTGCCTTTTTGGACAAGCTAAGAGTGTGTCTGTACTGCTTAAGCACAAAGAAGGGTGGAATTGATAGCATGCAGATAGCTATCACATCTGTATGCCACTCTTGCTGCATGGGAGGGACGTGACCTACAGAAAGCCCTGAGCAGCATGAGTACAGCTGCATCTTGATCCAGGGGTTATGCGGTACTCTTGAAGCCCTGGTACACTTGAACAGCTCAGCAGAGTGATATTCTCGAGGGTCTCCAGCATCCCCTCTTCAACCCCCCAGCAGTGCGTGCACGCAGTGTCACCCAGTTCTGGAGCAAGTCTGCTGAATGCCAGCTGGGGATCTCTGCTTTTGACAGGGGACATATCCAAAGCAGTCATTTGTGCACTTTTTTTTTTTTTTGGTGACTTATAGTGTCTGTCTGAGCCTCTGCAGAGTGTGAAACACCAGGGTTGTGTGGGAGCAGAAACTATGGGGTTCACGGGGTCCAAGGTAGTAGGAGGACTATTAGATGGGATGATTTTAGACTCTTCTCTCCACTGTACCATTGCCCTGCATTCTCATCTTCTCCAACGTGTTCTTCATGAATCAGAAGGCTGTTTCATCCCTCAGTACCTGCTCCTTTTCCCAAGAGCAGTTTCATTAAAAAGTCGTTTCCGATCTTCCTTCTAGGATGGGGTTGCTTGGGAGCAAAAATCAGCTGACATCCAGTGAGAAACACAGTTCTGGAAGCAACCCAAAAACCAAGAGTAAATCTCCTCCTGCCCCACCCAAGGTAAGCCTGCAGTTTTGTGTCCTTTTGGGGTCCTTCACATCTCAGTCAGCATCTGGAGTGATGCAGGCAATACTTGTGTGTACCAGCAGGAACCTGAGTACTTCTAATTCCTAAAATTTGGTTAACCAATTGGCAAATGTTATTCAAAGGGTAGAAAATAAATGTTTATGCCTGGCTTCCCCCTACGAGCTTCTTAATATGGGGCGAACTGTTCAATCAACCCTTTGTTGCTCTGGGTTTTTTCTCTGTCAAAAAGGCTGCCATTTTCTCTTTGGGGATGTCTTATGGTTGTGAATTGCCTGAGAGGGCTAGGGATGGCGGTGTTCTGGAAAGAGATGCCATGTTGAGTCTGACACAATTATTTGAGTGGGCTGGACTGGAGACAGGGAGAGAAGGTGCAGAGGCCACTGCCCTGTGTGCCTGCATCGTTTGCACACAAGTCCTCCGAGCTGATCCCCGTATCTTTTAGACGGGGCTGCTGCCCTCAGCAGTCTCCAACCCAAGCTGATGTTGCTGACTTGCAAACGGCACAAAGATGGGTCAGATTCAAGTTAAGATTCAGAGTTGCAAACCGCAATGGAAACTTTGCCATCAGGGAGGACAGCGCATTCACTAAAGAGGGTCTACAGCTAATCTGTGGGGTGGGCTGAGAATTAGGAATCCTGAGCATCTGCTGCTCCCTTTGAATTCATACAGCCTCTGCTTGCATGGACACAGATCAGTAAGACACTGGGATGGGATTTAGGAGACTTTAAATGACAAACTCCTTGTTTAAACTTGGGAAATGACTTTATCTATGCGTCTGTTGCTGTACAGCGGACATGAAGTTGTTTTCACTTGTCTCACCCTTGTCAGCACCACATCCAGCAGCCAGCACGACAGAAACTCTAGGTGCAACTGTCATGTGAAAACCATCTCAGGTCTTGAGCTCCGAGATGGGGGAGAAATTGCCTATCGTTGCGTTTGATGACAGGTGGAGATATTTTTCACTCCTTTAGTTTAATTTCTGAGTTCTCCCATGGTTATGAAGCCCAGTTTTCGTGACAGCAGATGTCAGATTGACCATGAAGATGTTCTTTTCCTAAATTTCCTTCTCTCCGGTTCACTGGAGAGGAGCTGCTCTCAGTGTAAATACAGTATCATCAATCACCTTCTGACAGTCATACTTTTTTGCCACAGTCACTAAGCTCTCATACGTCAGGAGATGTCCATATTTCCTTCGCTTAAATTAGAAAGAGCAGTGGGTGAACGGCTCTCCCACGCTACACTGTTGCTAAGTAGGCATCAAAGGGTGGTGTGGACAGAAAGCACTAGAGATTTTTAATTCAGTGTCTGTACTTTAATCTTTTTGCATGTGTATAACACCTGGTGGTGGTCAAATACTCACTATAGTCACTAGGTACTGTACCTTGGACTGATCACAGCACTGGTGCTTGAAGTTGAGCCGAGGCCAACAGAACCCACCGTGCCATTTCCATAATATTAAACTCCTAGCCCACAAAACAAGGTGCTCACATTCGGAGTGGTCTGTGGCAAACTGACCACTCTCAGGGGCCAAACCAAACTAGGGACCATGCCAACATTTAAAAAGTGTGCCTAGATGAGTCGAAGCACCTTGATGCTCTTTGATTTGCTAATATAGTCACTGTCTCAGTTTTTTAAACATTTCCCAGAGCAAAGGATATTCCATGAGCCTTGGGATAATTATGGCAAAAGAGTATCCCCAGTATTCTGCTTCAAATGATATTGCAATTACCATTTCTCAATGGGATCGTTCATGTCTCATCCCCCATTTATCTGAAATCTGACATCAGTGAACAAGAGTCAGATACGCCAGAGTCTAAATGAGTGGGTAGCAGATTTATGCTTTTATTCAGAGGGGAGCCAAGGATTTTTCAAGCTGACAGTTAAGACAGCTATCATGGCAAAATGTGCTAAAGCCATCACGACATATACAGAGCTGGATGCAGGGGCTGTTGACTGGCTACGGTGGGCTCTGTACCAGACTCCCACTCATCTGTGAGGCTGAGAGTAAATCTTCCTGCAAACACAGCAACGCAATAAACGTCATCTTTTTTCTATTTCTACCAAAGGGCAGACAATTTATCAACATCACTCATCTAAACCAAGCCTCTGTACAAGGTAAGATTCTTAGCTCACTTGCTGTTTTCTTCACCTTCCCGTGGGGTTTTGCAACAAGGTGGTCTCCCAACAGCAGAGAACAAGCCGTAATGTTGCAGGCGTGCGGTTTCTGTATCTTTAGCATTGCCGGGCGGGGAGTTTATCAGTGCGTTTCGGAAGATTCAGTTTACATCTGTAACTGCTTGTAGCTGCCAGTTTCCCCTTCTCATCAACGAAATTAAGAGGGAAAAGCACTCCTTCGTTGATTGGGCAAAGTAAGATATGAGACATCAGCTGCAGGAGATTTCTCTGTCTGCTGCCCTGTCTGCAGAGTGAGAATTTGTGGATGCTATACCCAGCCAGTTGAAAATTTCAGAGGAAATAGCAGGCATCAGAAAGCCCAGAGAGACTACAAAAAGAATGAAAAGGAAGGAAAGAGTATAAAATAGTGACCCACAGAGCCCCTGCTTGGAGACTGCTTGTTGGCTTCATCCACCTCTGCAATTATCTATGGGTCACAGATGGCATTCAGTAGATGCTTGCCTTTTAGCAGGAAGCCCTCTGCTACCTCTGCCCAGCCTCTGACAGCAAATGGTATATATTTCTGCCAAAGAAATTTTGCAGACTAAGGACAGAGAGAGAGAAATAGAATTAGAAGAGGGGAAAAAAATAGAGGAAGCTTGAAAGAAAGCAGTTGGCAACGCACAGAAGTTCCTCGCATGGGCGAAAGCGTAGGATTAGGGGAGACAAAAAGCATGAGGAAAGGAAAAAGTGTGGTGACAAACAAATAAGGCGGATGCAACAACAGAGCTAGGTCTTCTTAGGTTTTAGGGATGATGATGGAGGGCCTCTGCCATGGGGCAGACAGAGGAAATCCTGCAACATAAAAATGTTCTTGAAAACTGATATTTGTTGTGGAGATCAAACTTGTGGGAGGTGTAGCTCTTCAACCATGTGAATTGGGGTGTATTTCCTTGGAAGTACCATTTTTCCAGAAAACATGCTTTCTTTTGCAAAGCTCTTTTAATGGTACGTTTGCAAGTGGCCGTGCTCTCCTGCCTCCACAACCGAGCAGACGTTACCAGTTTTTTACAGGGTTTTTATCAACCTTTTCACTGATGTGAGAGGCACAACAGAAGCTATCCTCAGGGAGGCGGCTTTTACTTCTGCTTCATGCCAGAAGGCAGAAGTGGAAAGAAGCTGAAAAATGCATTAAGTACCATGTTAGCCGTTTTCAGCTCTCAAAAACATTTTGGTTTTTTAGGTTCAGTTCCAGTTTTGGAGGAATATTCACGCCGACAGTCTGGGGAACTTCTTATTTTTCTCTACTGGTGCCTGAGTTTCCAGAAATGATGCCATGTCTGACTCTGCCCTGTGTGGCAAAATGGGCTGATAGGAATTGTGCAAGATATTTGATGTATCTGAGAGATTTTAATGAAAGAAGTCAGTTCAAGTGTATTGATAGAAGAAGCACAAAATCCAGATAATTCAACCATATAAAAAAATCAAAGAGCTAAATTATATCCTGTGGGAGCACTTCAAGTTCAATCAGGCAAAATTATTGACTACAGAAGTGTGGCATGTAATGCAAAATCAAAAACATTTTCTTTCAGTTTTTTTTTTTTGCATTCCTTGCATTGTGATTTTTTAATTTTTTTTCTGATTTCAGTGTTGTGCAACTTGTTTCACAGTTTCCAGCCTTCTCACTGCTACCTCAGAATTTTTTTCTTTTTTAATTGTTAACAGAAGCCTAATTCTTCCTGACATTGTTTAGTTTAGTGGAAACAACACCAAGGCAGGCAAGGGGTGTATACCTCTGGATTCCACGGTGGTGTTGGCATCTTAGCCGATCCACTTTTGACTTGGAGTAAGCTTTTTCATCGTCTGAGTCTCTCGGTCATTTTACTGTGGTTCCCCAAGCACTCAACGATGTCTTTAAGGTTGGCTCTATATCTCTATAGGGTCAAAACTTACCTTTAATTCTGCACCTCTAAAGCTCCCAGCACAGCAAAGACTTGGCCCACGATGGTGGTTCCCAAATGCAACATTTCCATTGCTACAGCTGCTGCTATTCATTTGAATAAGACACAGCAGATAGGTAGAATAACCCCTTTCCTTGCCCTGCCAGCTGCTCACAGCTGGGTTTAAGCACCATTGGTGGAGAGAGCTGGTTGTTTTGGGTGTTTGTCCTCAGGCATTAAACAACCTGTGACTGCACAAAGAACTGGTCTCTCTGTGAAGCCGTTTCTTCTGATTGAGGAACTGCAACTCTTTCACTTGCTTTTCGCTAACCATAGCATGAAAAGGATTGATTTTCAAGGCTGGGAACTAAGCATGCTCTAGAAATTGAGATCTTTTGAGGCATCTCAAGATTAGCATCAGAGTCCTTAGTCGTTTTTATTGTTTTTCGCTGAGAATGGAATGGAGTTTGAAAGGAGCGCTGTCAGAAACATGCTTTAGAGCTTAATTGGAAGTAGGAGGGGTTATTTCTACCGAAAAGGCTGATTTTTCAATAAGAAATTAAAACTTCTCATCAAAAACAGTCATTGACAATCAAAAGTGGGAGGGGGGAGGAAGATTAGAGGGAAATGACCAAAGTGTTCAGATTTCCTAAATAAAAAGTTATGAGTTTGGGTCTGAAATGATTTTATGAGGAAAGCAGAAACTATCTGCAAAAACATTCACTGTGTCAAAACACAAGGCAGAAAGATATTTGGCAGAAAACACTCTCACGGCGCAAGCTTGGATGTCCCAGGAAACATCTCCCATGCTGTCACACCTGGGCTTGCTGACCAGCTGAGAGGTGGTCAGTCTTCTGCATCTATACCAACAGGATAGCGGTTGGTGATAGCAGCAATGGAGGCTGACTTGCCACTAGCAGCTGTGTGTTTTGAAGGCACGCTTTTCTAGCACACGTTTACCTTGGTGAACCAACCCATGCCATGCTGAAATGGGAAGCTGGACCCATTTTTCGCAGGAGTAACTCATGGCTCAGCACACCCAGCTGGCCAACAGATGTGCTGGAAGTTGTCACTTACCCCACAACCATCCTAGCACAGCTCTAAACCAATTTATGGTCCTCCATGGGATGCTGGAATAATCTCAGCCTTGATCCTTAGCCGTGAGATGGTTGCAAAGACCTTCCATTCATTATGGTAGCATAATTATGGAGGCAGTGGTGGGAAGACTGGTTGAATCATTTCTATTAAGCCATCAAACTGGCACTCAGCCTATGCAAACCGAGCTGGTATCTAACCTTCCTGACAGCAACTCTGAGCCAAGATGTATTTGGCTCGCAATCAAAGCCTCTGGGCTGCTAGCATTATCTGTAAAGCAGTCACTACTAGCAGCCCTGACGGCTTCTCTGCGCCGGGTGCTGTAGAGTCAGTCATGACTTAACTTGGTCAAATAGGCCAAGAAAGTATTATCGACACTGTTTCTCAATGAGGTGACAGACTCAAAGACGGGAAGAGTCACTTTCATCATTAGACGGCAAGTCTTGCTGGCTTGAGCAGAGAGAGCTTTTCTTCTGGCTCCCTTAAGTGTGCAGTGTTTCTCAACATGTGGGTTGAGAAGGGGATAAGAGGTGATCATAATATTTTTTCAGCATATAAAACCTTTTTGTCCTTGCTGTATTTGCACTTTTTCTTTCTCCCTGTCTCCTTTTTGTTTTTGGTTTCGTTTATTTGGACTTGTGTCAGTTGCTTGAAGATCAAAACTAGAGTTCTCATTTGATTTTCTGGAACACACAGCCGCTCTGTGGGAAGATGTTTACACATTTACTTCTGTTTTTCAAAGCAAAAGTGCAACCACTGCGTTATTTTACTTTCAAGAGGAGCAGGACAGTGCATGTGGATGGACACATTCATTGTGGACAGCTTGCAGCAGGCACATGCCCAGAAACCTTTTATGTCAGTGCAGCTGCGTGATAACAACTTTCTGAAGGAGGCAACAAGAGTTTGGGTGCATTGCTAATGCCAAACTCTTTCAGATCCCTCAAGGGGAAGCCCCCAGCTGTGCAAGCTATTTTAACACTTCAAAGCCTTCTCCCTTGTGACTGATCATCCTTTACCCAGTATGTAGGAAGAGTGAGACTCTACTGAAACTTCTCATGAATTTCCAAGTTCCTCCTCGCAAGCATGGAGGGAACTGTTCAGGGCTTCAGTTTACAAAGCTACATTTCCTCCCATGCTGACCCTTTCTCCTCCCTCCTCTCCAATAAATCACCAGCGGAGGAGCAGCCAGGCCTTGCTCAGACACAAAACCCGGGTTGCCCCAGAGACACGTTATCTTGCAGTGACAAAGGGCCAGTCTGCCTCTTTTGCTGGTGGCGTTATTTGAAAAGGTCACACAGACTGTGGCTTGACAGTCTGCTTTGAAAAATGCAGTTTATAGACCATCCATCCCTCTCAGTGCATTAATTAGGCTATGTAAAAGCTGAAACTTTTCTACAGCAAATGGTCTCCTTTCTTTTTTTTCTTTTTTTCTTTTTCTTTTTTCTTTTTCTTTTTCTTTTTCTTTTTCTTTTTCTTTTTCTTTTCCTTTTTCTTTTTCTTTTTCTTTTTCTTTCTCTTTTTCTTTCTTTTTCTTTTTCTTCTTTTTCTTTTTCCTTTTCTTCTTTTTCTTTTTCTTTTTCTTTTTCTTTTTCTTTTTTCTTTTTCTTTTTCTTCTTTTTCTTTTTCTCCTTTTTCTTTTTCTCTTTCTGTTCTCTTTTTCTCTTTTTTTCTGTTTTCTTTCTCTTTTTATGTTTTTCTCTTCTTTTTTCTTTTTCTGTTCCACCATTGTGCTTTGGTTTGATTTTTGTGTTTGTGTGCATGTCCTGATCCTTTTTATAAAGTTTGATCCGCCCCAAAATAGCTGCTCATTTCTGCTTCAGTAGCTGCAAGCCTGCAGAGCACATGTGAATGGTTGCACAACCTCTCTGAGAGCAGCACCGTCATAACCCAGGCATGCAAAGGTAGCAATTCAGCTCCAGTCCACAGAAATTTGACCTAGCATGGGTTAGCAGCCTTGCAGCACATGTACCAGGCAGCAGCTTTGCCGCACACAGCACAGCTCACGTGCACCAGAGAGTGGAAGTACATTTTGCTCTGTCAAAATTTAGGCTCCACCAACACGACTGGAGTAAAAGCAACATGGTGTGATAGGGGATGGGGATGCAGACTTGCTCACAGCCTTGGTCCAGGTGGTTTGCAAGCAAAATGGGAGACTCAGAGCACCGGTTTTGTCATCTGAAGCATCTAAAGTACATTGGGACCAGGAAGAGGGAAGAGAATCCTGGAGTATTCACCACTCCCGTGGGAACTTCAGCTGAGCAGAGCAGCCAGGTGCTACAGAGGTGCTGGGTCAAAAGCAGCAGCGTGACTTAAACATGGCAGCACATCTGCAAGGAATAGTGCATAACAGGGATGGCAAGATACAGGCTGAGTCAAGAGCATCTGGAAAGAGAGTTAAATGCTAGCAATGGGCTCGAATAATAGAAACTGAGATGACTTTATACCTTTTTCAATCAAAAAAGCCTCATCTTTTTAAGTCAAATCCCAGAGACGCCCTGAGAAATGTTGCTACAGCAGTTTTCATTTACCGCCATGTAAAACTGAGGCTAAATACTGGCAAGTTGTTTATGACCCTTCTTATTCCACACAAACGCTTTTTTTCNTTCTTTTTCTTTTTCTTTTTCTTTTTCTTTTTCTTTTCCTTTTTCTTTTTCTTTTTCTTTTTCTTTCTCTTTTTCTTTCTTTTTCTTTTTCTTCTTTTTCTTTTTCCTTTTCTTCTTTTTCTTTTTCTTTTTCTTTTTCTTTTTCTTTTTTCTTTTTCTTTTTCTTCTTTTTCTTTTTCTCCTTTTTCTTTTTCTCTTTCTGTTCTCTTTTTCTCTTTTTTTCTGTTTTCTTTCTCTTTTTATGTTTTTCTCTTCTTTTTTCTTTTTCTGTTCCACCATTGTGCTTTGGTTTGATTTTTGTGTTTGTGTGCATGTCCTGATCCTTTTTATAAAGTTTGATCCGCCCCAAAATAGCTGCTCATTTCTGCTTCAGTAGCTGCAAGCCTGCAGAGCACATGTGAATGGTTGCACAACCTCTCTGAGAGCAGCACCGTCATAACCCAGGCATGCAAAGGTAGCAATTCAGCTCCAGTCCACAGAAATTTGACCTAGCATGGGTTAGCAGCCTTGCAGCACATGTACCAGGCAGCAGCTTTGCCGCACACAGCACAGCTCACGTGCACCAGAGAGTGGAAGTACATTTTGCTCTGTCAAAATTTAGGCTCCACCAACACGACTGGAGTAAAAGCAACATGGTGTGATAGGGGATGGGGATGCAGACTTGCTCACAGCCTTGGTCCAGGTGGTTTGCAAGCAAAATGGGAGACTCAGAGCACCGGTTTTGTCATCTGAAGCATCTAAAGTACATTGGGACCAGGAAGAGGGAAGAGAATCCTGGAGTATTCACCACTCCCGTGGGAACTTCAGCTGAGCAGAGCAGCCAGGTGCTACAGAGGTGCTGGGTCAAAAGCAGCAGCGTGACTTAAACATGGCAGCACATCTGCAAGGAATAGTGCATAACAGGGATGGCAAGATACAGGCTGAGTCAAGAGCATCTGGAAAGAGAGTTAAATGCTAGCAATGGGCTCGAATAATAGAAACTGAGATGACTTTATACCTTTTTCAATCAAAAAAGCCTCATCTTTTTAAGTCAAATCCCAGAGACGCCCTGAGAAATGTTGCTACAGCAGTTTTCATTTACCGCCATGTAAAACTGAGGCTAAATACTGGCAAGTTGTTTATGACCCTTCTTATTCCACACAAACGCTTTTTTTCTTGTTGACACGCTGAGTTTTGTGGATAGCGGGGTCTGGAGTGCTTTAAAAACACATACACAATTTGGTGAATCAGCGTTAGTCCCTGAGCAGAGGTTGTGGTTGGCAGGAAAGCTGGGTTGGTGGAAAGCTTGGTTTTTGGGGGACAGGGAGGGTGACAGCCCCTGTGTGCAGGGGGATGCAATACCTCGCCATACATCCAGGTGCACATCACCCCCCTGGCAGGGAAACGGCTGGATTCAATGGCGTTGCTTCTTCTTCCAGATAACTTTGTTGTGATTGCACTGTACGATCTTCCTGCCTCAAGTGACCGTGACCTGCAGCTGGTCAAGGGGGAGAAACTCCAAGTCCTCTCCAAGTAAGTGACCTACTTCCAGAGGGAAGTTCAAAGATGATCACGGTGAGGCTGGGAAAGGGGGAACCTTGAAGTCAGACACCAATTTGCAGCTCACCAGAGCTGAGCCTGTGTCTTCACTTTGCTCTGGAGTGTGATTCTGGGTACCTTGTTCTCTCTGCAAGGTGAAGAAGGTGACACTTCCATGCTTCCCTTGGGTTACAGATACTTTGGGGTCAGGTAGTGTCCCTGCCTGAATACTGCTGAGACCTTCTTCGCTGCTGGTGCGCGTGGGCGCAGAAGTAGCATAAATAACAACAACAACCTAGCTCCTGTTTCGTATTTTGTGCTGATCGTGCTTTAGCAAAGGATGTGGGTTGGGCGTAGCCAGAGGAGAGGACAGAATCGAGCCAGAGAGGCGCATGGTTTCATTTCACCTTCTTCTGAAACTCAAGAGAGAAGAGGCTGAGAGTCCATCTGCGCAGTCCATAACAGGACAGAGGTGGGCCTGAGTCCCCTGGTCATTTGGCCTTGTAGGTCTGCTTCATCCTTGACCTCTCTGTGAGGCGGCCTTCAGCGGTGACTTTTCCCACCCAGATGCCATGGTTTGGGACCTGTGGAATAAAGGAGACTGCTGGGCGGGGATGGATTCTGCTCATGGCTGGTGGCTGAGTCAGTGGTGCGAGAGCAAAGCAGTGGTGTGTCTGGCAGACAAAGGAAGGAGCAGAAAGGAGGAGGCCTGATGTCCCTATGCAAGAGGCAAAATAAACCCGCGGTGACCCAGATTTCCCTTCTTTCACGTGGGTAGTGTAGCAGAGGTTTTGGTCTCTGGTCACTCTGTGCTTCCTCTGCCTTCATGAAAAGAGACTGTCACCTCCAGAAGTCCCTGAGAGATCAAGAGCTTTCAACCTGACGGTGGTCCTAGGAAATTGAGAGGGACCTGTAGTGTGGATTAGAGAGTGCTGGCCTATTTGCAGCGCTCAGAACCTCAGAAACCATGCCGTCCTCGCAGACTTAGCATGTCATGAAACTTCTGGGCGCTCACACTTTCTCTTCTGCTTCCTTTGCAGCGAGGGGGACTGGTGGCTGGCAAAATCCCTCAGCAGTGGGAGGAAAGGCTACATCCCCAGTAACTTCGTTGCACAAATAGACAGTTTGGAAGAGGAAAAGTAAGTGTGTAAGCTTATGAATGGTGGACACTGTTGCAGTGCCCTGTGTCTCAACAAGCTATGGGAACAGCTTTACTTGCCAGCAGGAATATGTCACTGCTGGGCTGGATGGCAAGAGTTCTTTCATCACCCCCAACAATGTTGCCCAAAAGTTCAGGAGAAGTTTTCAGCACGCTGGGTGTGCTGAGAAGGGAGGACGACGTTGCTACGTGGAAAGTGGGCAGACTCCTGTCCCATTGCTTGCATCCACCACGGAAAACAAGGATTTTGAGGAAAGAACACAAAGGTTATGTTCGGTAAATTAGCAGTGCCAGGGACCATCCTCTGACCCCACTGGGCTGGTACATCCTCATGCATAGTGTTAAACTTCCACATCCTCCAAGATTGTGTCCATATGCAAACTGGTGCCAGGGATCACTCGGGAAGGGTGTGTTGATCCCAGCCTCAAGTGTGCCAGGGGCCATGCCAACAATTTAATGGGGCAGACAACTGAGTGACGGTGCTCAGACTCACAGCCAGGCACTGTTTGTTTCATTAGCCCAGATGCAGCTTTCGTGTTTGGCTCCCTGCAAAGATGATGGTAAGAAAGACTTGAGCCAAAAGGGTTTATTATACCCATAATAGAAGCAGAAGAAGAAATTTTTTGCATGACTTATTCTCCTCTATGGCATTCAGCAATAAATAATTAGCCCAACTTTCAATCTCCTCTTGGAGGCACACAACCATCATTGAATCCAGCAAATATTAAACAACACACAGAACTGTGCTTGAGACATAAATGTTCTTTGTATCTAAAGGATACATTTAAATGGCTATTGGCACCCTATGCTCAACCTCCAGCCCACGTATCTGCTTTATTTGCAGCCTGCCTGGGCACTGTTCAGGGTTTACATATTTGCCAGGTGAGATGTGGGTCCCTGCTTGCCTCAGAGGCTGTGTTCTGGCTGAGCCCGCACCTCTCTCATGTAAGGCGTACCATGCATGCCATCTGCTCTCTGCTCTGGCTGAACTACTAGTCTGTGAAACAAGCCCAAAGTGGCTGAAATCTGGTGTTAATCTACTGAAAACAGTCTATTAGTGGCACTTTCCAGCAGATAAAAAACTATTTGCTGATAAAAATAACCCACAGTTTCAGAGTGTAATGGTAAAATAAATGAACTAACTGGAAAGAATTTGCTTTTTTTTAGAGCTTTTCCTTTTCAAGTAATGATTTCACCTTTTCTGTCTCCCAGATGGTATTTCAAAACTCTGAGCAGAAAAGATGCTGAACGGCTGCTTTTTTCTTCTGGTAACAAAATCGGCTCCTTCCTTGTCCGAGAGAGTGAAACCAGCAAAGGTGAGACCTGCAGAGCAAGGGTAGCTCCTTGTTATTTCTACAGCCTGGAAAAATTTTCAGACCTGAGAGGCAAAGTTCAGATGTGTCAGTGTACCTTGGATCTGGCTGGGCAAAATAGCGCTTCATAGGCTCAGCAGGGCTGTACGAATGAGCTGGGGATTTGGAGGGCAAAGATTTGCTCGTGATGCTACTCGTGTGTGTAGTTCAGGCTGTGATAATGGTCACCACAGTTGATGGCAGACATGCAGGAAGAGAGAGAAGCAGAAAAGACTTTCCAAAATAATGTGTAGGGGGATTCTTTTCCTTTTCTCCCTGAGGAAATGTTACTTTTATGGCAAACGGAGATCTTTCATGCACTCTTGAAGAAGCTTTTCTCCTGCTTGCAGCAAAAACTTGCAGAACTTTTAAAAAAGTCTTTCAGTGAAATATTTTCCAAGTGGAAACATGTTTTTTCTTCATAGTTTGTAGCAGGAGGAATTGATGCAAACCAGAACTTTTGGAAGGAGACTGACTGGAGCAGGAAAGGTAGACTTCATACACTTTCCTCCCCTATGAACATGTCTGGCTTTTGAAGACATGACCCAATGAGGATGGAAAGGGCAGAACACTGTGGTCTCTTCTCTTCGGCAGTGGATATAACTATTAACCGTAATACTTAACCTTGTAATTGCAGTTTCTTTGTTCTGTGCTGTTAATTTGTAGACAGTCTGGAAGATAGTTTAGATTGTCCCATGGGAATTTTGTATTGTTTCTTTCCTGCTTTTCTCTCCTTGCATCCTCTGGGCCAGCACATGTGTTTAAAGCATGGAGGAAACGATGCTCGTGGTGGTCCCGTGGTTCTGCTCTGATCCAGGGTCTTACAGTAGTTCCAGAAAGTACTTCAGTCTTGCTGTGCTTTGGTTTCTTTCCTATGAAATGGATATAGGATTCTTTCCTTGCCACACAGGAAAGCGTGGTTTGTGTCTTCCTGATAGATCAGTAGAGACTTGGAGCATCCATCTGCCATAATATGGGACCTTATTTTCCTTGACTTACTTCTCAAATGCTTCTACAAGACCCTGGCCAAACAGATAGAGTGGGAACAGATAAACCGGATCCTCCATGTTACAACTAGTTCTTGCCTACTAGCTTCTCCTTCCTTTCTTGTCTCTGTTTCCCCCATTCACATGGGAGGTCTCCAAGGCAGTATCTGTCCCTTCCTCCATGGCTACATCATTACCAGTAAAGCAGATAGTGCCAGAGCCTGAAAGCGACAGCTGGGTCATCCGCACAGTGTCTGTACAGGTTTTATCCTGGCATCAACCAGGCACCATTCCCAATAGCCAATTTGAGTGCAGTCATCCCGTTTCAGAGGACATGACCCCAGGACTAGAAATCAGGTTCTGGCATGGTGTAGTTTACTCACAGGCGTAGTCTGTGCCCTGGCTGTGTTGCAGACCTTACTATTTCAGCCACCTCCAACAGCAGGATTTGACAAATAGAGTAGAACTAGAGTGCTGCTCTTGAACTAGTGTAACACCTAGTGTGCTAAGTGGAGCAATATGATGCTCATCTTCCTGTAGCCCTCTCCTTCAGTCGTCAGGCAGAAGTGCTGTGTTAGCATTATAGGAGCCTGCTTTGACTCCCTTCCCTGCCCCATGCCCAGGCTCACCTCCACGTGTCCCTGCTGAACTGATGCCAAGTAGGAGGGCTGCTTTCCATGTGGATTTGCAGTTTTCAGAATTTTTAGGGAACATTCAGGTCAGAAAACTTTCAAGAAACTTGTTTCCAAGCATTTTCCTTTACAAGAAACTTGTTCTGCTTGTATATTGGTTTCTCCACTGCTTTTGTGGTGCCTTTGAAATGATCAGGCTTTGATTAGTCATCACATGCTGCTTTTATGTTCAGCCCCTTCCCACTCTTCCTGTTATTTGCTGGGATATTTGGGTAGTTGGCATGACTGTGCGTTGCACTCAGGAAGGTTAGGGAGCAGCACACGTGCTGTGCACAAACCCAGCAGACAGTTGTGCATTGTATCTGAAGGTCTGGGTGAGATCCTCTGTCCTCACATGATCCTAGCCTTTGTGGCATCTCTAGATGCCACACGCAGATGGTTTCAGACCTTTCCCTACTCTTGCTCAGGACAATTGCCCCCTACTTCTGCTAGCTATGAGCTGCAAACACAGGATGAAATAATTCCTTGCAATTCTCTGAAGCGTGGTTGGGCCTAGTTCATATAGGAGGTAGTGGAGTCCAGAGATTCAAAGAGAAATAATCAGGCTAGACCTGGTCTTTAATGCCCTGTCTCTGCTGGTTAGAAGCAGACTTATCTGGACGTGTGTGATATTCTACATTAGCAGATGTGGTGTGTGCCACCCCATCAAATTATCATGTTAGTCCCAAATGGTCAGAGATCAGCTTCTGCTCTGAAACGTGAGTCTCACCTGTGCCTTTTCTGATATTTAGTATTCTCCTTCAAAATATGGCTGTTATTCCTTCAAACACTTCGTCCTTCTCTGAATCATCTTATGTGTTCAGCTTCTACCTGAATACCCTGTGCCTTAGACTGCCTGAACGGCTGTGGTGACACCATTTGATATGTCTTCACCACAGCTTCCTCTTCTCTAAAGAGAAGGGGAAAAGAGAAACCCCCACATCCCAAATGTGCTGTGAAGCTGAATTTGCTATTGTAAAGTACCCTGTGACCCACTACGAGATGTCCAGAGCAATGCCATGCAATTAACCCAGCCCTTCAACCTCCACAGGTTCTTCTGTTTTCCTCCTCCACAACATATTTTCATTCACTTTGCACATTATCAGCAACATTTGACCTTCAGGGCCGAGCACTGAGTCAAGCTTAAGAGCAGTAGCCCCCTTAGCTGCATGCACTGGAGAGTGATTGTCTCATATTGGGTTGTCTCAGCCACAGCGGGATACGTTCTGCACCCTGCTTAAGAACAGCACCTATTCACAGCCCAACCTAATTGGAATCTCATTTTGCTTATGTTTAAAGACACAGAAACTCTGCAAACCTGGGGGCTTCATTTTAGGTCAACATTTTGCAGAGGCCGTGAAAGGAACATTCAACATCCAGGGAAGGTGGGTCCTTATCAAGACAGTGTGGGAAGCAGACCAGCAATGAAATCATGGGCAGAGAGCTAGCCTTCCTGAAGCTGCTGGAAATAAATAAATCTTCCCCCGAAGTAATAATCATTCTGAAACCTGCGGGAATGCAATCGCACAGCTGTGCCGAGTCACAAACTCCTGGCTCACAGCAAGACAGCCGTGTCCGTGCTTCTGGCAGGAGGGACCTTGCAGAGCTCAGCTGCTGTATCCAGCTGAGCTCCTGCATTTCCAGTTGGGCAGGAATTAGGAGTCTGATGAGAACTGTAGGGACAGGAGATCGTAGAATCACAGAATGGTTTGAGTTGGAAGGGACCTTAAAGACCACCCAGTTCCAACCCCCTGCCATGGCAGGGACCCCTTCCACCAGCCCAGGTGGCTCAGAGTCCCATCCAACCTGGCCTTGAACACTGCCAGGGAGGGGGCATCCACAACTTCTCTGGGCAACCTGTGCCAGCGTCTCACCACACTTGTTGTAAAGAATTTCTTCCTAATATCTGATCTAAATCTGCAGTTTCAGTTTAAAACTGTTACCACTTATCCTACCTCTCCATGCCCTTGTAAAAAGTTCCTCTCCAGCTCTCTTGTAGGTGCCTCCAGGCACTGGAAGGCTGCTGTAAGATTTCCCTGGAGTCTTCTTTTCTTCAGACTGAACATGCCACACGTGGCATGTGAAAGTGGGACTGAGTCTGAGATGCATGCATCAAAACGTAGATATCGCACGTTGCAGTTGCCTGAGTTCCCACTGTAGCCAGTGGGACTTGTTTCAGTCAACAGACCCTGGACGTCTCAGAGTCATCTCCAGGTGCTGCGCAAGAAGGTGCAGTTTAGCACCGTATCTACCAGGCCCATGTAAGTGACCCTGAGTAGCTCAAGTGGTACCAGCCACCCATGTTTAGGTGACCAAATCAGCCCGAGACATGATGTGAAGTTGAATCCATCCTTTGCATTCTGCTGCTCTTTCCCATACAAAACTCGCCACCCTTTGAACAGAAGGGAGCTGAGAACCCCCTTGGTTTAGGGATCCTACACCCAGAACAGGAGGGTCTGACTCCCAGACCTGCCTGGGGCAAGATTTTGTTGCGATCATGCTGCTCTGAGCTGCTGTCGAGTGCAGGTGTGGACCTCTGTGTGTCAGCCCAGGTCTATGCTCTCATGTGATGCAGAACTGCAGGACAGGCAAATGTCCCTTGTGCCTGAGGAGCAAGAACTCCTTTTGGCCATGCTGGCTATCATTAGGAGCTCTGCCATCTGTCCAGCTCCACTTAATATTTTTCATTTGCTTCTGTCACTGGGAAAGGACAGAATTTAAGCTTTTCAGCCTTAGTGCTTTGCTTTTACGCTGCAGCTCCCGAAGGAACAGTAACCCGCCACAGTGAATGACAGTGAAATCTCTACCACACTCACTCCAGCAAGCTCAAGTCTGACTTGGGGTGAAATACAGTCATTAGTTCTAATGACAGGATAAGTTTTTAATGCTGGTGGGAGACAGCTGATAGATTGACCTGAAGGATGCCCAGAGCCCCTGTCACCACTGCATGCTGTATGTCACTGGCTTGAAAGACGCAAGAGGGTTTAAAGGGTCAGGGGGGTCTGGAAAGGGGGTCCTGCAGGAGAGAAGGCGTTTTGGGTGCAACCCCCCTAACAAACAGATCAGGTGTCCTCTTCTCTGCTGACTCTTGGCCCCCAGGCACCCACTTGCACACATGTTAGTCATTAATTCCTGCGCTCCCTTCTGCAACGCTGTCTGTTGTCAGTACAGCTGGGTTCACACCACGTTTGGCTCCCTCCTCTAGCAGGCCTTGCGTTGTAAAAATCCCACACATACCGTAAGACGTATCCCAGGCATGCAAATCACCCTCCTGGACTCATGCCATATAAGCCCAACTCTGATGGGCTGCAGCCTGACCCGCACATTATTCCAATCACTTTGAAATTATAATAACATCATCATCAACAACAATATTAGAAGACAATGATATTAATGATAATGATAATAATAAAGATAATAATAATAATAATAGCAGCAACTTAGGGCCACATAGGTACCACAGAGGAGCCAGAGGAGGTCTGGGTCCAAGTGTTAGGGAGTTTAATGTGGTTAATCCACTCTAGTGGGACTTGTGCTGAGCACTGCGGACGCAAGCCCTAGCAACACCTCTCTGCACCTACCAGGGACCAAAGATCACTCCCTGGGAAAGACACCCTTGGCTGTGTAGTATCCTTTGTTCACTGAGGCATGGACTAAAAAATGAGCCATTCCTTTGCCCTTCCCTTGAGCTTTTTGTTGCCCCATTGAAGATGCTTCAGGGTTGTTTCTCAGATGTACAGCTGCAGGACTGATAAAGCCAAAGTCTTTCTTCTGCCTGACACTCATGGTGAAGGAAAGAGTTTCAGAAGAGCATCCTCTGTTGAGAAGGAGCCCATCACGACGAGGCTGTGTGCTTCCAGTCTTGAGGTTCCCTGGCTCTGCATTCAAACCAGTTGGTCTTCCATGAACATTATGCCACCATACCTCGTAGTCTGGTCTCTGCAGAAAGGGAGTCCTCCCAAAACGACTGCTAGCGCTTGGAAAAATTCTAGACTCTCCCAAATTCTGCTTGTAAAGATTTATAACCCAAGCAAATACCCACAGAGGTGATTTTCTTTTGTTATTTTTCAAAAATGCAAATGGTTTCCAGCCACAATGTAGGGAACAGCTGGTGCTGTGATGACGAAACACCGTCCAGTGAGTGTTATATGTCAGTAAACTTTCCTCTTGCACGCAGTATTAGGGTTTCAGAGTCACTGTGGAAGGCCCCACTTCTGCTTGTGATCCTGCATGACAGATACANTTTATAACCCAAGCAAATACCCACAGAGGTGATTTTCTTTTGTTATTTTTCAAAAATGCAAATGGTTTCCAGCCACAATGTAGGGAACAGCTGGTGCTGTGATGACGAAACACCGTCCAGTGAGTGTCAGTAAACTTTCCTCTTGCACACAGTATTAGGGTTTCAGAGTCACTGTGGAAGGCCGCACTTCTGCTTGTGATCCTGCATGACAGATACATACATTTTGACATGTATAGCTTTGCTTTTTCAAACATTAAAAAAGGCAGCCTATCAACCCGAGTGACGCATTAGACTTTTCACAACACAGCAGGTTTGTAACAACATACTCCGGAAATATGATCCAGACAAAAGGGGAAAACACCCACTGCTAAGCTGTACTGAAATTTACACTGACATAGACTGGAAGCTGCTGCTCATCAGCAACATCTAGTGATGTTTTTGTGTGCAAAAAAACACCAACCCCGTGGTTTAGATTACAAACCCATTATAAGTAGAGAATAGCAGGTTGGAATGGGAGATTGATGAGTGGCTTCCTTGAGGTCAAAAGGCACCTGAATCTAGATGTGAATCTAGATGTGGTTTAGGCAGTCACAGGTTTATGGCTGAACAAGACAATTCTCCTGAACTCTGCTTCTGTACCTCCCAGATGAACTACTGACCTTGGCACAAGGGTTATAGGAGATAACAGGGACGTGGGGACCTTGGATGATGCCCAGAAGGGACTTATCTCTTGACCTTCTCTCTCCCATTGATGAAATTCTGATTGTGCTGGTGGGGTGGTGCAGCTCCTTGTCAGTCCTGTGTTTCTACAAACTGGCAAGACTGTAGTCACTTCTCTTGTCCAGATAAAATGGTGAGGTTAAGAGAGCTCAGGTGGGAGACACGGAGCTGTGGAAAGANAGGATGCCATTGGCCTTCCTGGCCGCAAGGGCACACTGCTGGCTCATGGTGAGCCTGTTGTCCACCAGGACTCATAATGACCTAAGGAGCCTCTGATTGCTCTGGCTGGAGATGTACTATCAATTGCCATATTGTTTCCTTGGGGCTGGTGTCCTGGCATAGGTAGGTCTTAACCATGCCTTGACAGGCCAAGTTAAACTCTGATGAACCTTTATCCTCTCCATTTGCTTTGGAGAGAGAGAAATTCGTAGCTTTGCAGTCTGGTGGGACTTGCCCTGAGAAGGATTCAGCAAGGGCTGGGAGATGTGTCTGCAGCTGTAGGCAGTCGAGGAAAGNTGGAGATGTGCTATCAATTGCCATATTGTTTCCTTGGGGCTGGTGTCCTGGCATAGGTAGGTCTTAACCATGCCTTGACAGGCCAAGTTAAACTCTGATGAACCTTTATCCTCTCCATTTGCTTTGGAGAGAGAGAAATTCGTAGCTTTGCAGTCTGGTGGGACTTGCCCTGAGAAGGATTCAGCAAGGGCTGCGAGATGTGTCTGCAGCTGTAGGCAGTCAAGGAACCAGGAGGTAACTGGTCCCTGAGTAGGGTGCTGCTAATCCTCACAGTCCCTTCTTCTGCTCATTTTCCAGGTGCTTATTCTTTGTCCGTGAGAGACAGGGACTCTGCCCATGGGGACATCATAAAACACTACAGGATCCGCACCATAGATGGTGGAGGGTATTACATCTCCCCCCGGATGACTTTCTCCAACCTGCCAGAGCTAATCCATCATTACAGCCGTAAGTTGATTGCCTTCGCTCATGGGTTTGTCTCCTAGCAGGAGGTGGCCACGTGGGCAGAGGGAGGACAGGCTTACTAGCCATCACCATTACTCCATCCACTCTCGTGGGCCAGGTGTGCTTCTCCAAGCAGAACTTGGACACCCATGTCCTATCTTTCATGCTAGAGCATTGTGAGAGTGAGCTCTGCCCACAGCCCTATAACCAGGGAGTTTCTCCCACCAGGAAGGGAAGAGATGAATGCTGAAAGGATATGCAGAAGGGATGCTTGGGAAGCAGGGTTTAGATTTCTGGGCAGGAGAATTTTCTCCTCTGTGGCTCCCTTTGAGTTTTTCCTTTCATTGGGTCCATTCTGGGTGCCTTGATCCCTGTGGCTGAAACACTTGTGTGGTTGTGGAGGTTTCCCATGGGTTGACTTTTCCTGGCTTGCATAGATCTTGGAGGAGCTCCACTCTGGGGCTGAAAGTACAGCCCATCCAATTGAGCTGTCCTGTGCTTCGTCCTCACACAGAGAAGGGAGATGGCCTGTGTCAGCGGCTCACAGCTCCCTGCATATCCCTGGTTCCCCAGAGACCCTGGGCACAGGACGAATGGGAGATCCCACGGGAGTCTCTGAAGCTTGTGAAGAAACTTGGCAGTGGGCAGTTTGGGGAAGTGTGGATGGGTAAGTATAACTCCCCTCATGCCAAGAAAAAGATATATAAAGAGAGGAGATGGAAAGCCCTCTTTCCCTAAGACAGGGCTAGTCTGGGTGGGAGGATCCTAAAGTATAAACACATAGTTTATGGGTACACACACAGCAGTAAATGCCGTATTCCTAGGAAGGACCAGACAGATTGTGTTTGCACAGATCAGTGACTGAGCATGGGTTTCACAATGTAGAGAGGTGTTGAGGTAACTGTATACTCACCTCCTGAGACATGCTCTTGTTCCCCTTGGGAATCCTGGGCATGGCTGCAGGGTCCTAAGTTACACACAACAGAGTACCTGGGTGACACTATCCCACTATTTCTAACCCAGATCTGAATCCCTTACGCCTTCCTGCCCACGGGTAATCAGTGGGAGAGGAAGCGGGGTGAGCTCAGCTTCCTTTGCTGTCCTCTTTGAGGTTGCCTGTTGCCTTGGCAGTTGAGGTTGTGGACAGGACCAGGCTGAGTCCACATCCTCACTGCAGTGACCTGGCTTTCTCGGTGGCATTTGGGTTATCTGAGAGCCCAGCTGGAGGGAGGCCCGAGGCTTCATCAAGAAAGGATTTTGCAGGGCTGGGAGGACAGGCTCATGACATGGACATCCACCACCCGGAGCAGGGATGATCCCCAGTGAAGCCGCACGGATTGACAGTTGTGCCGTGTCTCTCCCTTCTCCTCTCATATCTGCTGGTTGCTCAGATCCCACTGGCACTGAGATTTTCCATTTGTTTCTTGCTGAGATTGAAAGCTGTTGCTGTCATTTTCTGCTCCCTGATCCACAAGGTCTTCTTCTCCATGTTGCACAAACTGACAGAGCCTGTAGAGAGGCCGAAATTCCTCAATGAATCATTATGTCTTCGCAGGCTATTACAAGAACAACATCAAGGTGGCTGTGAAGACTATGAAGGAGGGCAGCATGGATCCTGATGCCTTCTTGGCAGAGGCAAACTTGATGAAGAGGCTCCAGCATAACAAACTGGTCCGGCTATATGCAGTAGTGACAAAGCAGCCAATCTACATTGTGACAGAGTACATGGCCAATGGTAAAGAGACTCATTGAGGTTTTTGTTGGGTTTCTGCAAAATCTGGTCAATGAGCCAGCTAGTACTCCCATCGTAAGGGGGGCAGGGAGGAAGGCATTGTACCAAACTTGTAAGCAGAAGGACTAAGTGATCCACCAGTTTGTTTCTAGTACTGGAAGAGAATTTCTGGGTGATGAAATCCTGCCTCTTGTGGCTTCATATTTCATAAGCTACTTCACAAGATGATGATGCTCCATTTGAAGAGTACTTAAAGTTCTCATCTCCACTGTTCCTACTGGAAGTTTGTTTCAGATTTTCACTCCCCTCATGGCAAAATTGTCCTTTCTTCTGCCCTTCTTGTCTATAAGGCTTTGAGTGAAGAATGTCTGTGCAAAACAGAGGGGCGAAATTGACTGCATTTGGGAACTTTCCTAATGGAAGGTGCTCCAACAGACACCTATGGTGGTTCCCCAGATTTTCTCTAGGATGCAGTCAGATTTGTTGCATCTATTCAGAGAAGCATCAGGGAAAGCAAATGTATAGACTTATTCAAAAGGTTTAACAGCAATTTGTCGTCTTTTGCAGGGTGTTTGTTGGATTACTTGAAGACAGAGGAAGGAAGCCAACTGAGTCTCCCCAAACTCATAGATATTTCTGCTCAGGTTAGTGAACAGCCTCTGGGAAATGGACTCAAGACCATGATTTGTTATTGCCTCAGTGAAATTCTTGCAAGTCTGAAGTCTGTCAGAGCGTGGATTTCATGGAGAAAAACAGCACCTCCTGGTGTGCTTTTAGGGTTTCTCTCTCGGCCCTCTTGTGCATGTCAGCTCCGCAATGCTCTGCTGTCCTTAGTACAGCCTCTGGGGAACACAGTGCAGTGCTGGAGAACTGGAGTTTGGTTTTTGTGTGTTTTGTTCTGGTTTTGTTTGTTTTTTTTTTTCCTGGCTTGCTGAGCAGGAAATAAGTTTGTTTCTCTTTTTACCAAAAGGCAGAAAAAGCTCAACAAAGAGACTTTTAATGTAGAGATATGCTGGCTTTCAGCAGTTCTTCCCTCCTGATAATCAGGCATAGAGGATGTTTTGACCCTCAAATCTGGAAATATTGCTCCTTACGAGAACAAACATTTGCCTTTGTAAGATGGTTTCCCTCTAAGCATTCACATGCAGTAAATGTTAGTAGTTGCAGCTGCACCCTAAAATTTAGTCTGGAAGTGCATCTAAACTCAAACAGGTCAAAGTTAGGGAAAACGAGACCTGGAATGGTAGCATCTTGGCAACAAGTTGTACATGAAGGATGAGGTTGGCAAAATCACTCCACTTTGGTCCTAGACAGCCGTTGACAGAGCTTGGCTTGCTTAGAGCAGAGTTAGGCTAATTTTGGAAATACTGGAAAAAAGCCATGAAGCATCAGTGTGGCAGCTGAATACAGTTATTTTGATGAGTGGGTCTGGGATTTACACATAAGATCACTCAGCCTCTCTGGGTCAAAGTGAGACTGAACAAACGATGTGTAAAGGCTGACCGCTTTGTTCCAGCCATAATACAGAGTTATTTTATAATGTATTAAGAACTGCAGAATCTTAATATTTGAGCAACTGTTATATGACAGCGAATGATTTTCTTTCCTGCTTTAACCAGGATGAAAATATTTAAATAGTTTAAAGAAGTGTCCCCATCTGTCAATTTTATTTTCCTCTGCACTGCTATGAAGGGTGCAGAACATGTTTCAGTGCTTTCTCTCTTCACTACTGATAAATCTTCCATATCTGCAGCTTTATGAAATCTTCCACATCTGCAGCTTGATCTTTGTTTTCTGTGAGAGGTGATGGGGCCAACTGCATCCCCCCTGGTTAGGATCTCTCCCTTAATTTCTTCCTTCCTTCCCTTCTTCTCTCTTTACTTCCGTTTTTCATTCTTTCATTCCTTTTCTTGAAAGGTATAGCTTGTGATTTGTTTTAAATTCCTGATGATAAGCGGAATGGTCCAAATTCACCCATATCTCAGAGCCCTTGGGTTTGGTGGGAGCATTGCCCTAGAAATTGGTGTGATGCATTTCTATGCAAAAGGAAAGTGCCATAGCCAGAGCAATCTGCTCTCAGCTATAGTCACAGGGGTGACCCACACCAAAGCTGTTGGCCAGCATTATACCCAGCTTTGACGCAGGGACAGCAGAAGTTACAAGTACTTGTACATTTATTTAACACAATATAATAACTTTCATTGAGTACATGGAATAACGAAGCGTTTCCAGGCAGGTGTGTGTAAGCATCTGGGGAGAGGTCTTGTCTGTCCCAGGCGTGAGGGTCGTATAGGTCTGACGACACACTGCCTACAGGAACCCCTGGGAGAAACTCGTTCCACGGCAATCTCATGCACCCAAACCTCCTCTCTGAGTTCAGGGTTGAAGTCTTGAATACGATTGCGTGATATGGCCTGAGCTGGCCAGAAACCCACCACTACAATGGTCAAAGTCCCCACAGTGAGCACAATCACTGTGGTTGAGTAATTACAAACGGGCATCACCTCACCATGGACACTTGGAAGCGTCACCCACCTTGCACACCTTTCTCACATCCCTCCATGCTCACTGCAGCATCCTGCACTGCCCTTCCTTTTCCAGGACCAGGATAGTCAAATGCAGACCAAACCCACACACCTCAGCAATGTAATACCCCACACAAGCCACCTGCAGCACGTGGGGTAACAAGGATTTTGCCCATCTCTCAAGACATGGGTGTCAATAGGAAGCACAGCTTTCATTGCTCCCTGTCCCATCCTGGCACCACCTCTCCAGGGCAGGGATTCTAACACTCACTGGGTAGCTCTGGGAAGAAGAGGAGAAAAACGGCAGTCTCTCGAGTTGTTTTGCAATGTGTTCCTCTGTGGTGTTGGGATGACATCACAGCCCAACAGGCACCCAACCCTCTCAAGCATAATTTTGGATCCAATAGCATCAGTCGGAGTTAAAATTAGAAATCTCTGGGCTGATGCACTTGATCCTGTGGTCAGTCTCGAGGGTGCGTGTTCGAAAGCATGCTGGGCTGAAACAGGCCCAGCGCCGGGTACTATCTCATTAAATCAGGACAGGAAATTACGTCAATTGTTCCATTTTCCACTGCAGTAAACAGCACTTGCACTGAAGGGGTGTTGACACAGGTTAGAAATGCAGCATTGGAAAGTATGTGTTAGTATCCTGTTTAAAACCACATGTAAGTCAAGATGTGAATCTGTATGGAGTGGAAAATTGCTCTGCCCTCACCCACAGGCACATAAAAGCTTTAATAAGTACAACGGGGGTTAGCAGGGGTTGCATGCATCCACTCACGCTCTTGATAAATGCCTATCCCAAATCTAACACTCAACTGATAGAGCAACTTTGCGATCTCTTTTTTCTATATCCTCTGTCACCCAGCAATCAAAGATTGCTGCCATCATTTGTAGAGGCTTGTCACACACCAGGCACCTCCCCGAGGCTGCTCCCAGCTCCAAGGAGCTAAACAGTGAAAGATGCTCTTGGGAGCAAGAACCTCTGAAACTAAAGTTTGGAGGTGGTCGAAGAAGGCATCATTTGCCCAGGACAAGGCACTTGTCCAGGGACATACTCTTATCCCAGTCATATTTCTGTGGATATCTGGGTCTTCTGCTCTAATGCATCCTGTAAGTATCAAAGGGAACTGTGTTGTGTCCTGGATCCTAGTTGGGATCCAACATAGGGAAGGGAAAGAGCAGTCTCAGTTTTATTGTGGAGGCATCTCTTGGGGTCTCTTCCCCATCCCAAAGTAGACCAGCGAGGGAAAACAGAGGAGGTCACTGAAGAACATCTGGTTGTCCTAGACCTGGACTTTGCTACTGTGACTGAGGGATGGACAAGCTCTTTCAGGGTTTGTAGTTTTTTAATTTATAAATTTACTCTGAAGTGTTTGTGATTAAAATCCCAACTAGAGGGGAGAGTCCTGTGGCAGAAACTGGGAATCCAGTGATGTGGCTTCAGGTTTGCTTCAACTTTCTGCATCTCACTGCAGACACAACTCATAGCTGTAACTTCTGAGCGAAACAGAGAGTGATATTTCTGTTCTGCTTGACTTGGCTCCTTAAAGCTTTTGGCAGCTGGGTGCATGCTGATAGAGCTGCATGTATGCACACGTACATGGGCGATGTCTGTTTATATATGTATGTATGTGTCTACCCATTTATCTTTCTGTTGATCTATCTGTCCATCCATGGAGTATCTATGCATGTCCACGCACATGGAGGCATGTGAGCAATGCTATATGCATGCTGTGCTTTTGTAAAGGTGGTTAAAACGCAGCCAAGCTACATTGTCATGGGGAGGTGACTGATGAAGACAGACTCTTCCTCCTCTCCTAGGTGGCAGAAGGAATGGCCTACATTGAGCGAATGAACTCCATCCACCGCGACCTGAGAGCTGCCAACATCCTTGTCTCAGAGACGCTCTGCTGCAAAATTGCTGATTTTGGCCTGGCCAGGATCATCGAGAACGAATACTTGGCACAAGAAGGTGGGTGTCGTTCCCAGCATTGCCTCACCAACACATTTCCCATACCTCCAATCCTCCTGCCATGCAGGAGGGCCAAGATATGAGACATCCAAGGCCTGGGCTGGGCCCAGGCATGGGGCACCACTGTCAATGGTGTGAGACCAGAGCCCCCACTGCTGCCATTGTCAGCACCCAGGCAGCAGGCAGAGCAAGCAAGAGACACAAAAACGGGGTCCCAGGAGACGCAGCAGTGCTTGAGGACAATAAAGAGCGATGGAGGTTTGCAGAGGGAAATGGGAAA
This sequence comes from Steatornis caripensis, assembly GCA_013398225.1. Classification (NCBI taxonomy): domain Eukaryota; kingdom Metazoa; phylum Chordata; class Aves; order Caprimulgiformes; family Steatornithidae; genus Steatornis; species Steatornis caripensis. Next base: position 119,226 of record VZSC01012396.1, on the reverse strand, counting down.
AAAAGTCTTTTGGCACTGTTTGGGGGAGTCCTGCTGAGTCTCAGGTTGTGTTACTGGAGAAATTTGACCTCTACTAATGAAACCTGCTGCCTGTGCCTAAGCGTTCACAGTGAGTCAATCCAAAGGGAAGGAAATAGCTGTGTAGTAAGGTCACCACACGCCACAAGACTGCAAAGGGGAGTTGGAGCCACGAATCTGGACTTAAAGGCAGTTTCAAGGCATTGCAGGCAAACCCAGCCCAGATCAGATCAGGTCCTTTCAATAACAGAGGCATAACTTACAAAACATGGCACAGGCTTTGCAGCTTGGTAGGTGTTTCTTATGGGAACAGAGTACCTTGAGCACATAAAACGAAACAAAAAAAAACCCAAACCAAAAAAAAAAAGGTGTACAAACCCCAATATCCCCCACGTTAATGTGAAATCTCCTTATGACTCCACCTGCAAAGCCAAGCCCCTTGCTAAGAATGAGTATCTGAACAGGTGTTGGAGAGGAGACCATGGCCATGAGACGTGGCAACTGGTTTTGTTGGTGCAGATGCCCATCGACAGCCATCTGACAACAGGTTTAAGTCAAATTCCTCTGATGGCAGGTTTTTTCTCTGTACTTTGTGTTCAATTCTGAGATCGTGTCATTCAGATTGCAGAGAGTCTTTACAGAGCACCAGGGAGAGAAGCAGAAAGGACCGATATAAAATAATTAAGTGTGGCATGAGTGATACTTATCAGAAGATTTCCAAATTTTGGGAATCTGTCTGCCTCTAAAGCTGGGATGAAGCTAAAATTCCCCATAAAAATACTCTGGGGAGTTACTAAAGTTACTAAAAGAAAATTTATTGGCCCAAACCAGGACAGGGGAAAGGAAATTGAACAGAGTTTTTTAAAGCAATTTTTTAAGGCAGTTTTTATCTTTGAGAAAAGTGTTCATGAAATCCGTCTAATTCTGTTAACATACCCAAAGGAGCTACATTTCCAGTGGAAAACAGTTCCTATCAACATTTTTCCAGCTAGCTTTAATCTGAAATAACAACTGCCCCTCTATCTACTTTGAACAATTTTCACTTTATAGACTGCATTTCCGAGCCTCGTCAATCTACCTTGTCAGAGCATGATATATGCAAGAACAAAGCCACTTATTTCACACACTGCATTTGGACTTTCAGTCCTGAAAGGATATATGCGAATAAAAATGTCGTTTCCTCTGCAGTCTTTAACACATTCAGTTCCTACTTATCAAGGTGTTTGGGGGTTTTTTTTGGCCTTAGCTAAACTGAAATTGTAATCTTATGGTCATTGCTGTCTGAAGCCTGCAAAAAAAAAAACTTGGTGGACAAAATAAAATGGGACTTTTTATGGTTTTAGTATACATACGCAGCTTTAAGAACTGGACAGTTTATATTTACTGTATCTTTTATGCACTTTTGCTAAATACTGCCTTCTTCCAGTGAGTGATTTTATACAGAATAAAATCTTACGTTGTTGTCCTCTAATAAGGCCACTCAAGGCCTTGACTTGAAACAGCACAGAAGCATATTTTGGTCTACAGAAACCCACCGACTTCCCACAGCAGGTTGCTACCTGAAGAGCAATGAGTCTCTCACGAGAACTGCCTGATGCCCAAGGGCTGCTCTGGAGGCACTGCTCTGGTGCCCTCGGCATGCACAGCGCTGCTCTGTGCTACCGTTCCTGGCTCCATTCCTGAGATCCCGTTGCTAAACACACAAGAGATGCAAAGATGTTATAAGGCTGCAGATTCCTCGAACTTCATCAGTAAAATAAGTCACCTAGAGTTTTTCCAATATGCATATTATCTGTTACCTAAGGCATTAAGTTTTTTCATTGTTTAGCCTCCATGTGTATCTGTGGATGTTTATAAGCATATACATATGAAAAAGTCCTTTAAGATTAAATAGCCTTGATTGCATTGGAAAAAGAACCAAGATAGGCAAAGAAATGTCAGACAGAAATGACCTTTTAATAAAACTAGGAGATAGGCAGCAATTACCATCCTCTGGCCTTGTCTCCACAACTCCACGGTACCATCAATAAGCCCCATCACAGCCCCCTGATGCAGTCAACAGCTCGCGGGACCAGGGGTCAGTTTTGGGGAACTCCTTGCCCATGCCTGTGGGAGCAGAGGTTGATGCTGTACCTTCATGTGTTATTTCCCTGTGCTTCCCCTGGACAGGCGCCAAATTCCCAATCAAATGGACAGCGCCGGAGGCCATCAACTTTGGAGTTTTCACGATCAAATCTGACGTGTGGTCTTTTGGGATCCTCCTGACAGAAATCATAACCTACGGCAGGATCCCTTACCCAGGTACAACGCGCTGCTAGTACGGGATGAGCGTGCATCGACTTCAAAGCATCTAGTGCTGCTTTACGCTTGTAGACACACACGCAAGCACGCACGTGCGTGCCCAGACACACACTCCTGTCTTTTCATGCTGCTTTTTCTCTCCTAGGCTCCCATGAGCCTCAGTTATACCTGTGCTAGGCAAAACCTATAGCGGGGAGTTGGGGAGGGGATAGAGGGATAAAAGGGGGAACACAGCACTGAAGAACGGATGGTGCCCAGATATGTCCCAGCATCGCGGTCCTTTGTGCCCCTCCAGTGCTGCCTGGATAGGAGCTACAAGGAGCAATCAGCTTCACCCTCAGGGTGCTGAATAACTGCTGTTGGGCTGTGCTTCTTTCCAGGGATGACCAACCCCGAGGTGATTCGCAACCTGGAGCGAGGTTACCGCATGCCCTGCCCGGACAGATGTCCTAGCGAGCTCTACAACATCATCCTGAAATGCTGGAGAAACATGCCCGAGGAGCGTCCGACCTTCGAGTACCTGCAGTCTGTCCTCGAGGACTTTTACACTGCCACGGAGAAGCACTACGAGCCAGAGCCTCAGCAGTAAGCCAGGGTCCCACCAGCACCTGGGGACAGTTCTGGAGGAAAGCCACCATCTCACACAGCCCAGTGGTGGCTCATTTCAGGCCTTTCCCTTTCTCCTGTGTGCCACCATGAGGCATTTGGAGACAGGGAATGAGGAGGGACATGAGGGAGGTGGATGCTGCCAGCTCTGTGATTATAATGGAGACTAGAGAGGTGGCTGAAGGCTGGCACAGCTTTTTCCCCATCCGCTTTGGAGGTCTGTACCCACTTCACAGAAATCACCTCTGCCATGAAGGACAGCAGACTCCTTCGTGACCCACCTGCAGAGACAAAAACCCTCTGGGCAACTGCAGCCCCTAGAAGAGGGGACCACAGCCAGAGTGATGACATGGAGGGTGCACAATCTCTCTCCCCCCTTCTGATGCCACTGCTGTCAATACTACAACCCCCTTCATGCCACAGGCAAGGCTGGGAACACGTCCTGCCTGCGCCTCCTTGGGCTATGCCAGACCTCCAAGGTCTGGAGCAATCTCTCCAGGTGGTGCCATCCCTCTGCCCCAAGTCAATAATAAATAACTGGTTACGACCATTTTCCATTTCTTTATTCGGGCGTCAGGGTGGGAACGAGTCCCTGTGCTTCCCGTGCCCACTCGCAGCCCGTGGGGGAGAAGAGGAGAAGCCGTGGGGCTCCCTGGGCAGCTCGGGGTGATGCTGGGGTGGTACCCGGGCAGGAATGGGGGATGCCCGGGGTGCACTCCATCGACTGCAGGCACAGGTGGTCCTGGAGCCCGGAGGCAGGCGCGATGTTCGTGGTATGGCCACGAGATGTCCCTCCTTCCCTGCAAATTCGGGCAGCTCCTACCACCCAGCTGGGGGGACGGAAGGAATTAAAAATATAGAGATTAAAACACCACAAAAATAAAAAATGCCCTGCCTGCTTTGCCAGGCCCTTCACTACACAAGCTCCTGGTGCAGAATCGGTGCATTATGCCAGGCTCACGGCAACTCCTGCCCCACGCTCAGCATCAGGAGAGTTCAGATGTCCTTTCCCTGCTCTCTGGTGCATCTCTGACCCACAGCTCTGGTGGGAATGTCAGCATTAGGCTGCAGGATGGTCTCCCATCGGCAGTTGCACTGGGTTGGGGAGTGAAGGATGAAGAAATAAGGCACAGGTAGTGCACTGAAGGGGTGTCAGGACCACAGGAGACAAGACCAGGCTGGGACCCCGGTGGACTCCACTTCAGGTTATGGCACTGAGCAGCATCTCTCCAGGGTGTTTGGTCTGCTGTTTTCAACTCCATGAACCAGATTTTGAGTCCTTCTGTAGGGGATGCTTTTCATAGTGTAACAAGGATGCTACAAGAAAGAAACAGCAGAGATGACCTCTGTGAACCGGAAAAAATACCTGACCATCACCAACATACGACACAGTGCTACCTATGCATGCCACTGCTGCAAGAGAGCCTAGAAGGAAAAAGGAGTAGAAAGTTTTGTAACAAATCTGTAGAGACAACTGGGCTATTATTGGCATCTGCATTCAGTCCAAGGCCCTGATCTTGGATCCAAGTGCCATAATGCCCCTGTGCGTCGCCTATGATGAGACAAAATCCCCCACCATGATGCCAGCCTCACTTCCCAAGTGTCCTGACAAGGAAATATTGTTTGTGTTAACATGAACGCACTTTACCTGGCTTCAAATGCTGTTTATCCCTCCTTTGCAGACCAACAACTGGGAGAAAGCGCATGTAGGGTCTGGTTTAGCATTCACAGGAGGCCAAAGTCTCTGGAGATAGCTAGCTTGCACAGCTTGGAAATGCATCCTCATGAGGGAAGGATGGCATTCCCTGTATCCTCAGGAGGGAAAAAGGGTTTAATAACAGAAAACAGATGTCTCAGCCACAGCGGGAAAGGCACTAGTTGGAATGATAGAGCCTCAGAAATCCTAGATCTAGTGGAGACACCCTAGGGTATCCAGGATGTTTTCATGGGGCTGGTGGATACGGGTCTATGGGAGACCTACATCCCTCAAGGACTGCAGCTGGAGCTGGATGGGAAACCTCAGGGTGTGGAAAAGAGCATTAGACACCCGTGTTCAAGAGGTGAGATTCTCCCACTGCTAAAGTCTCCAAACCTGGAGGTGAATCAACTTCTGGTGTCTCAGAGCTCTTTTCTTATCCCACCCATAACACATCTGATCTGCAATTGCTTTCCACAGCAGACACATAGGCAGCTTCACTCCTCGTGGAAGAAGATAAACTTTCCTCCCAAGCATTTCTGTGAGCCATCAGAAGTCACCCTCCAATTCAGCATGGTCATAGTCAGACAGATCTCTTCAACTAATCATCAGCAAACCTCATCCACCCATCTCCATCTTCACAGCCTTGTTCCTGGGCCTTGTGAACCCAGTGCTAGGAGGTCCTAGTGCTCACTGAAGATGGAACAGGCTTGGTCCACTTGTTTCACGGTTCCAAGGGACAAGTTGTATGTGCTACAACTATACAAAGCTCCTTTTAAACAAGAACATTTATTAGTCTTTCGTTCAATAATTTCACTGGAGTTGAAGAAACAGTCTTTCCCCCTGCTTGAACTCCAGCTTGGTCTTTCATATTTACCAGGAACTCCATGCAGAATTAGGAGATTTCTATTAATGAGACAACACACTGCAAATAAATACAGATGAAAGACATATGACACCTTGGCTGCAAATATTTTATTGAACTGAAAACTGTGGGTCATTTGTGCTGGGACAAACCAGGAAAAAGAGTCAGAGTTTCTGCTAAGCACTTGTGTCTTGCACTATCACCCAAGGCCAAAGAGTCAAGTATTGTAGCTCAACTGAGAAAGGTAAAGGATTTTTTTGTGGCCAATAGCAACAGGTGGCTGAGCCCAAGGCAACATAACAAAGAGATTGTAAGCTGTCCTTCCTCTGGACTAGACGTCATAGCCTTTTTTATTCATGCTGCACAAACATTTGTTGAATTTTTTTCCCTGCCATGCCTGTGATAGATGAATGGTGCAGACACTCACCTGACTTCACAGTCACATGTACTTCCACCACAAAGCCATTGCAGAAACCACTAGCAACTCTTCCTTTGCTTACAGGAGTGGGTCTAGGGGCTGTGCCACCAACTTGAGTCTCTCCAGGGGGTGGAGGAAGACCCTGAGCCCCATGTGTAGCCATGGTTTTACTCAACAGCCACCAAAACTACTGCGAAACAGACTCCACAGCTCCACAACAGCAGAGGTCTTTCAGTTGTAAAGAAAAGGACCTGCACTCCAGTCTGCATCCTGGACATGTACATCAGGGACCTCAGTCAAAAACCCAGCTGAGAAGTGGGATGCTGTCTCGTGTGACCTCCAGCCCAGGAGACAACCATACTGCAGGGGGGTAGGACATCTCGAATGGCCCAGCAAGCTCTGCAAGAGCAACTTCGCCCCCATACCTACCTGGCAGNCTCAGTCAAAAACCCAGCTGAGAAGTGGGATGCTGTCTCGTGTGACCTCCAGCCCAGGAGACAACCATACTGCAGGGGGGTAGGACATCTTGAATGGCCCAGCAAGCTCTGCAAGAGCAACTTCACCCCCATACCTACCTGGCAGCCTGAGAGGTGTCTCGTCACCATGAGTGAGTTCCAGCCAGAGGCTCACAGCAGTCTCCGAGTCTCAGAGCAGGAGAAAAGTGGTAAAAGTGATCCAGGATCTCCCATTCAGTTTGTGAGTCTTGCGTGATCTGCAGCAGGGACCCTGTCACTCTCACAAACAGTGCAGTTACGAGGACCCTGTGAAACTACCCAAGAAGAGCATGGTGTTTATTTTGTGCAGGCATCGGGCTGTGCAAGGTGTTTTACAAGATAAGAGGCAATTCCTGCTGTAGACAGAGTATGAACTCTCTGAACGGCCAAGACAAGGATTGAAAAGGGTACCTAATGATATATATCTTGCACAACAACCAAGATAGTCCTTTCCTTTCTTTCTTAAATGCCAGGTGGTCTTTCCAAAGACCACTGGAATGGTCTTTCCAATTCTCATACAGAAAGACCCTGTTCTCCATTATCGGTCTTTGTCACTCTTTTCCCATGCAGCCTTGGTCCCGTTACTTCATCCCTATCCTCCATCTGAAAATTCATCCGTGCAGGTAATGTCTGGTCTGCTGTTGGTGTTGAGTTTGTCTGCATTAACACCTGGTTTGCAAGCAGTTTGAGACAATGGAGGGAAGGTTTCTGTGGTATTTCATGTGTCCACCTAGCAGCTGTGGAAATATCCCCATGGCTGCAGTGTAAAACCTTCTCTGGGCAATAGCTATGCACTGTGACATCTTAGCAAAGCAGAACATGCATCTGGAAACTTGGAGTGAGGGCCAGGGGCTGAGACAGGCATGGAAAAATCAGCAACTGCTTAGAGGAGAGAGGAAGGAGAGAGAGGGAGAGCAAAGGAAAACCAGTGACAGGGCAGGGCTGTGGAGAGCAGCCAGCACCGAGGAAATCAGGTTGCTTCTCTGATGTCTCCTGAGGTGTGAGCTACAGATGAGGCTTTTCCCATAACTCAGGCATTCATAGCAATGTGGATTTTCTTGTGTCTAATAAAGAGTAAGCATAGCATACAATTTAGGCTTTGCTGAATCTCTTTAGGAAGCTGGGTTAAAATCAGAGCAGGACAAGATTAACGAAGATGGAAGAGCATAGGAGGGAGAAGGAAGAGGAGGGAGCACATGGCCCTACCCAGGGGATAAAGATCCAGGGCTTCTCAAGGAAGTATCCTCTACCTTCTTCTTTCTCTCTATGACATAGTAACACCCCAATCTGCCTGGCTCTGGCTCACACTGCAACCGTGAGTGTGCAAGACTCAGCCAGGGCAGGGGTAAAGAAGAAAAGTTGATTACATTTCCAGATCTCTGGCTAGTGGAGGAGCTGGTACCCTTTCTGGGAAAGAGGTTGCCCAGCAGAGAGATATCTACATCTACTTTAACAGGCTGCATCTTACTTTAACAGGACCTTGGACCTGCAAGGTGGGCTTTGTCAGCTGGGGTAAAGCAAAAGCAAAGCAGTGATGTATCAAAGGCATGACCTGGGAAAAAAGCCTTTTCCAATGCTGTTTATTGCTAGGCTTTTCTTTGGTCCTGAGCAGAGCGGCATTGGCAGGCACAAACTCTCCAGTAGTGCATGCTGGCATGTGCCAGGAGCTGAAGACCTTTCCCAGAGTGATAAAGAGCCTGGCACCCTGAGGATCTGAGTGTCCCCACCCGCTCCGTGCAGGACAGGGTGCAAGCCACTTGCTTGCCATGCTGCCACCAAAAACTGAGGCAGGGCCCCCAAGGAAGGGAGGTAGTGGGGAGCTTTGCTCTGGTTTACCTCCACCCACACACATCAGAGCAAATGCCCCCTGGCACATACTGCAGAGCAAACAAGGGCATCAAGGCCCTCCCAGGCTGAGCTCTGGTCTCCAAGCTGCCCCACCAGTGGGAACAGTGATCAGGAGGGCCCCCTCCCTGGCCATGCAGCTAGATAGCCTAGTGCTCATAGATGAGAGAGACTTCATCTGGCTTGTTTCTCCAAGAAGTCTTGGTTCAGAGCATCCCCAAGGATGAAGCTCCAGGCTGGGTCTGACAAGCATGGGAGACCATCCCTGAGCACCCCCTAACCGAAGCAGAGGTTGGAGCTATGTGTCTCAGCCAGGCTGCGTGGGTGGCAGGGAGCAGATACGCGTTACTGATGTAAAGTAGAGACAGAAACCCCAGCAAGTTTGCCCAAGGAAAGGCCTCTCCATCCCCACTGGTCACTCAGTGCATCTCTACCAGCAGCCACAAAACCTCTTCATGGATAACAAGGCACAAGGGGAGCATTTTCTTTACACACTCGGGGCCCGCGGATGCTCCAGAGAGGTTTGTGGGACGTGTCAAAGACACTCCCTTCAGTCCCATTGGGTTGGAGATGTTCCTGGATGATTGCCCACACCCCAGTGATTTGAGTCAGGTGTTACGACACCCTCTCTGGCTCAGAAAGTCTCTAAATTGCTGATTCCCTTGTTCTGCGTTCCCAGGGCTCTTGTCACATGCTTCCCCTGTTCTGCCCATGGCATCTGCAATTGCCCACTGCTGGAGACGGGCTTTGCTGTGACCTGCCATGGGTGCTCCTTTCCTAGGCTGCTTCCAGACCTCCATTCTCTGAATTTTCCTTCCCCATCAGTCTGTTCAGTGTCACTCACAGTTAAAATTAGCAGCTTCTCTGGCCCACTCATGATCCTTGGAGTCGGTGTCAGGGCATCCAGCTCCAGCTCCCTTTGCAGGTGAGGGAGCCTGTGCTTGCCATCCTCACCGTCATAAGAAAAGGACTTGCAGCCAGCTCATCCTTTCTGCCTTAAATCTGAGCTGCAGATCTGTGCCAGCAAAGCAGGGGAAAGAAGCATCTCCCTGGAGCCTCCACTCCCCACCACCATCCTCTGAATGCCAGATGTGACCCTCATTGTACCCAAGCCAGACATTTTACTGGTCATGATTTTCTCTGCGATAGTTCCCCCAGCCCTTTAAACCTATATTTAACTTGTCCTCACCTGATCTCTCTTCCTGGCCTTCTTATCTTTAGTTTTCCTTTTTTTTCCAGGGCAGGCTGAAGCCACAGGGTGGAGATAGCAGAAAGGCAGCCATGGCAGGGTGATGGGAGTTCGTTGTGGTCAGTCCCATGCCTGGAGTTGGGGACGCTCAGGGCTGTGATGTCTAGTCCACCAGGAAAGAGCACAGCTGGTAAAGGGATTCAGGGCCTCAATCCCAGCTTGGTGCACAACCCAGGAAAACATCCCTGGCACGGTGCAGCAGTAATACTCCCATAGCTTGTCCCTTTTGTAACCTATGCACCAAAATTGGTCCCAAGGAGGAATAGCATCCTTGTCTCTCTGATGTACCAGTCCTGCAGGCTGAAATCAACCCTGAATTGGACCATTGGTGCATGAGTTGCTGGTAGACGATGTGGGCAACAGATTGATGGCAGAAAAAAGTTGTCTCATACACCTCACTACGAGGAATGAATTACTTTACATTGGGCAGCTGTGAATGAAAATCCCTGTGGTGGCAATGCTTGAGAGAGAACATCTTCAAAAATAGAGGTATCTCTATGATTAGGAAGAAGCCAAGAAAAAACTGCTGTAACATCCAAGCCTTTCCTTACCACTACATGCCACTTGAAAATATCTGGACAAAACTGAATTTTCCAGAGAAAATACGCTTACTTGAATTGAAGTTGCCAGGCAGACTCTTGGGATGGGCAATTAACCACAAAAGAGGGGTAGAAGAGATTAATACCAAAGAAGCTAGGGATTTGGCTCATTTCTTGGGGCAAAACCTGGATATTTCAAATGTTTAATGCCCAGCCTAGTGGTTAGTTGCTTGGAGAACAGGTATTGGGGTGAAAATCCTGGGCTACACATCTCCTTCACAAAAGGGAAGAGCAGGAAAGGCTGAGGTTAAGAGAGGCAGTCCTGGACTAGCAGAGCATCATCATCTTGGTCTAGAGAGCAGGGCCCTGGAGACATGGGTCCTCTGAACCCTTGTCCTGCCAGCAGAACTGCTGAACCTCACATCACCTGGCTTCTGGCCAGTCAGTGAGGGAGGAAAATGTGTCTTGCTGTAGCCCTGACTCCCTGTCCAGAAGGGTGAACATCTCAGAGGTACTATGTTCCTGTGAGCTTCAAGGAAATGGGCAGCCAAGGAGAAGAGAGAGTCCATGGCTGCCCTTTCTGAGGAAAAGTCTGTAGCATGAATACGGTCCTTATTACAGGACCTGAAAGAGTTGTTACGAATGCCAGAGATGCAGAAAAATCTTCAGATTGGAGGACGCATCTTATTAGACAACAAATAATCCAACTGAAAGGCCCCCCCACATTCAGAACATAGTTCATTCACCCACATTTCCCAAAATATCTCATTTGGATGGAAAACTTACCAGGTCTCAGGCAGACCATGAAAACATTTCTGAAATCTCAAAAATATTGAGATAGTGGGAAAAATCCACCTCCAAATCTTCTCTCTGTAATTTGAATGACTGTGTGCCCCTGTGGCCTACCAACAAGAAGATGCCTTACAAAGCTTTGGAGAACAACAGTTCTATTTCAGTCTCTGGTCCTGTCTTGCAGCTTCCGTTTTGGCTTTTCTTTCCCAAAGTTGCCACTCTTTTGAGGAAATTCTTCATGGTGAGGTGCAAAATGGAAGTCCTTGGAAGCAAGTCAAGGTGCTGAGCTCTTTTGCCAGCCAAGCCTGGGCAATGTGCGCTTCAGGATGGGGTACCTTGCTTAGCTCTCATGGTGAGCTCAGCTCAGGTATTAACAATATGCTTTTCTTTTGACCTCATGAGGGCCTGAAATATTATTGCTTCTGCATTTAGACATTGTGGTGGTCACCACTTCTCTATCAAGGGCCAGCAGGCAGTATCAGGAAGGTGGGGTGCAATTACCAGTTCGTAGTGAAGGCTTTGAAGGAGAAAAGCAATAATTGTGATAAGGAGTGTCGTACTCTGAGGAAGGTTCCGTGCATCTTGGTATGGAGCCATTCATGTGGATTCACTTACCCAGAAATGGCAGCTATAGCCATATTGCTGTCTGGGAATGAGGACACCTAGTTTGGACCTGTCTGATACTGCTGGCAATAAATGCTCAGATCCCTCTCTGTGTAAAATCAACATGGACTCCAGTCAGTTTGGGGAGTTTTCCTGAAATTTGAGTGTCTGCCTGAGGACTCTGAGCAAATAACAGAGGAACAACTCCAGATGAGGAACTCCAGTGTATTTCCAAGTGGAGACAGGCATACAGGAACCCAGCCCAGAGCTGAGCTCACCTATTTTATCTGGGAAGAAACTCTTGCAAGAAAGATCTGTCCTGGCCTCCAGGTTACCCTCTGCTAACGACTAGCCTTGTGATGTGAGCAACAACAGGCTTTCTTCCTACTGAGCCCTACATGCATGGCCTGCTTCTTTCTCCCGATCCCCAACATGGCCATCCTTTCCTGAAGGTGGAGGGAGCTTAACAGGATGGATCCAATCTATGCTGGTCTGCTTGCCTGTGGGACCGGAGTGAATGTACCCTCTGTGCTCCTGTTTGTCCACACCTGGGAAGAAACCGAAGTATAAAGGCAGGAGAATTCCCCGATTCCCCTGGTGTCAACCAGTCCCCCAGCTCACCCATAGGGATATATCAGGAAGGGTAAAGACTGGAGCTATAAGGGGCCGTACCCATTGCTAAGACGACCACACCATCGTGAAGAAGAAAAGCAGAACATGGAGCACCTACAAGACATAGGGATAAGTCTTGACTGGGGCGTGTGCTCTTGCAGAGGGATGTTCAGCTGCTCTGAACACATAAATGTGAGAACCTTTGCCCCACATCTTCTTATCCAGATCAAACCTTCAGAACAACTGGCCTGGTCTGTCCAGGAGTTCAGAAATGAATTTCACAACAAGCCCTTCTGCACTTGAAATTGGACTCTGCTCTATAGCAAGGGTGTGCTCTGACCTTCCTTCTCTACCAGCACCTTGCTTTTGCCACCTTTGCCATTGTCGTCTTCAACCAAGGACCTGAAGGGCCTTCCTTCTGCAGGACAAACACTGCTAGAGCTGTTCTAGGTGGTGTTGGCTCTTCAGTAGCTTAAGCTTTTGAGTGCACTCATTACATATGTGCTGGCAAGCAAATAAAGTACCAGGCCTGTCCTCTGACCCTGAGGCCAGCTGGCCTGGTATGACCACGTTCATGCTATTAAATTCTCTAAGCCTCCAGAACAGGGTGGACATATCCAAAATGTGCTTGGGAATGGTCCCTGTAGTGTGCTGTCTCCAGACTGATGCTCAGGGATTGTTTGGATCTATGCTAGTTAAGCTGGGCCAAGTTGATGCTAGGAACATGTTAACAATACAGTGATGAAGATGATCAAATTGCTGGCTGTGACGAATTTACTAGTACAGACATACCCACTAAACCAAATTTTGCCTGAAAACACCAGCATTGGTTTTCATCTGGTGGACAGAGCCACCTCTCTCCATGGGCCAACACCACAGAGGAGGTTAATCAACGTGACTGGATAGACTGGGAAAAAGCAGCTTTGCCATCTATGGACTGGCAATTATTTATCCTGGGTGTTTAGATGCTCATATAGGTTGCCAGCCCTGCATCTATATGGGCCAGGAGCTCCCTGTGTAGGCTGTATCTCTAGGTCTCCTCTCCTTGAGCTGTGCAAGATCGCCACATAGCTCACGTCGCACCGTAGGTGGTCCTCCAGCCCCACCGCATGGTCGCTTCCCTCTGATAACTCCGAGGTCCTAAAGGTCAACCCAAGGGCACCGGGTGGACATGTATCAACCAGCTTCGACACGCTGCACTCCAGGAGTAGCTGTGTTTAGACCCAGCGACTCTCTGATCTTCAATAACCTGGCAGCAGCTTGTAAACAGTGAGCTTGATGTGATAGCATCCTCAGTGAGCAATTTACACCCTTCCCCCCAAAGCCTCTACCCTCCTTTCCCTCCCAGAGCATTGGGAGCCTGAGCGAGAAGCATCCTCGCAGCCAAAATTGCTAAGAGCGGCCCAGCTTGTGGCTGAATGTCAGCTATAGTGGGCTGGGGAGTTGGGGAAGGCTGAAGGAGTGGGAGCACTAGTTCTGTGTGGTGCTATATGAGCACTTATAGGTGCTTCTAAACCATTGCCTTGGTTTCTCTCTCATGTACTTGGTCTAAAAAGAGTGGAATGGTGGAAGACTGCAAAGCCTTCAGCGTGTACCTATAACACCCTAGCCCCAAGATGTGACCTGCAAATCTAAAGCTATTTGATGGAATAAAAGCAACACCCACCAGGCTGGTGGTCTGAACATGTCTCCTATTTCCCAGACTCAGCTGTTTGTAGGCAAGTAAGGAAGGTCTGAGCCCTGGGGATGGGCTGTATTTTACTTAGAGGGTTTCTCGTAGCCTTGTCCCCCTTGGGTGCAAAAGGACGAGATATCACAATGGGTCACCTCAGAGGAAATGCCTTGGAGCAGGAGGAGCTCACAAAGATGGACAGAGGGAATGCAGACCATCACGTTGCTCTGTCTCAGATTGTAACATGGAAAAACCCCTTTGAACCCCCATCTCCAAAATCTCCATCCTGCTTAGTCTGGCACAGATACGGCTTGACCTGGCTAGCCCTGATCCAGATGAGTCCCAGGTATGTTTGGGGGTCATCACAGGCCAGGGACCATTCCCAATAGCCATTTTGAATGTGGCCATCCTTTCCTGAAGGTGGAGGGAGCTTAACAGGATGGATCCAATCTATGCTGGTCTGCTTGCCTGCGGGACCAGAGAGTGAATGTACCCTCTGTGCTCCTGTTTTGTCCACACCTGGGAAGAAACCAAAGTATAAAGGCAGGAGAAATCAAAGGGCCCCCCAGCCAAGTCCTCCCCTTTCCTTTTCCCCTAGCGAAGCAGTGAGGTGAAGGCCACGGGATGGAGCCCAGCTGTGCTGGGTATTTCCAACGCCGTCTCCCATGCAATCCCTGCCAGCAGCCCTGTTTCTCCTCCTCCTCCTCCTCCTCTTGCTTGGAGTACGATTGCAAAACAACCCGACGGTATCCCTGCTCACTCCAGAGTTGTTCCTCGGCGCTCAAGGTAACAGTCAGTGCACATCTGTGTCCTGGGCCCCCTGCCCACCCCTCGCCTCCCCACGGGAATGTTCTGTACCCAGGCGCAGGAGCGTCACTGGGGGGGAGCTGCCTGCGTCAGGCTCTCCTGCTACGGGGACCTTGGCTTCTGTCTGGGAGCAGGCAAGGGCTGAGCTTGCAGACAAGCATGCAATAATGGGACTCGGGTGCAGGATGCTCTGGTCCAGAGCCCCCTCTCTGAGCTACTGGCTCCAGGGTAATGCTTCACTGGGGATTAGAACAATTGCATCAAAGGAAGTTGATACACTCAACAGCAGGATGAGCTGCTCCCGTGGCACATCTCTTCCAGACCCAATTACCTCCTCCCCTTTGTATCCCTTACAAAGCCTTGGTGTATTATTTAAGTCTCACTGTTACAACATTGGATTTTCTTGCTATCCATATAAGCATCCACTCTGTTCTCACGTGGCTTGTAACCCACCGTGATCTGGGTCCCCATGACATCTTGTGGAAAAGATTTCTCCTGGTTCACAGCCCCAGTTGCCTGTTAGTGGTAATGGCCTGGACACAAATGAAGACAAGGAAACCTTAAGGCCCTTCAGAAATGCCTGGAGATCAGATGCAGATGTGCACTTGAACCTGCACGCTCTATGCATGTGATAATATCTCAGCCTTTGCTACAGTCCAGACAGCCCACCCTTCACCAGTGGTGGTGGGGGCGAGGATTTTTCCATCCTGAAGAGAAAGCTGGTTCTTAGCCAGAGAAGCTTCTCTCCCGTGGTCATCCACTGACCACAGCCAGCCCAGAGGAGGTCACGTCACCTTCTCATGCCTCTTCTCCTTCAGCCTTTTCTCTGGGATGCAACATCAGCAACGTCCTGAGGGCTCAGCAGGGAAGACACCTCCTTCCTCCTCCCTACAAGAACAGGAGCCTCGGGGCTGCTGGGAACTCAGCCGAGCAGGGCAGCCACTTTGACCCATGTCCTTGAGAAGAAAACTCGAGGCACTGGGAAGCATTGCAATGTGTCAGAGATAAGACAGGACCTTGGTGGACCACCAAGACACAACTGAGCCGCTAGAAACACCTCACTGCCCCGTGGCTTTCCAGAGAGCATTGTTTCCTCATAAGCCCGGTGCTCTGTGCTCCCCACCAGCAGTCTTCAGGTGGCTCCCAACTTACCAGGTTCCCCTCAACCTTTCCTCAGAGACACCATGGAGAAGGCTAGATTTTAGGGTTCCCTATATCCATCTACAACAACTCCAGCACAGTGAAGCTCCAAACTCACCTACAGCCCCCAGGTACACTCCAACTCAGCATTCAGCCCTCTAAGGCTCTTAACACAACACCTGGTCCACACTCAGCGAGGAAACAATGATGTTTTGGTGAAATGCAACGTCCAATCTGACCAGCAATGCTTCTTTCCATTCACTTGCACCTCTTGCTGTTGTCTCAGGGGATGTCTACATATCTGTCTGGCTTGTGAGCTGCCTTTTCTCAGCACAAGTCAAGAGCAACAGAGGTTGGCGGCCGCACTGCTGAACAGATACGGGTAGGCAAGAAACTGTTTGGCAGGGAGAGCTGACATTAACTGCTTGGGCTATTTAAAAAGGGTGATTTAATCGGCCGAGGTATTTCTGCCCAGCTCCATGCACGGTACATTTGGCAGTTTGCTGGCATTGGACCAGGGTCTTTTATCAGGAGGAGTGAGGAAGGGAAGGAAAGGGCAAAGCAGATGCGGGTGCAGATGAAAAAAAAAAAAGGTCTTCCAAGGCTCTTCCATAAAGAAAAGCAAGGAAGAGAAAACAGAGTTAAAAATAATAGCATGGCATGTTCTGGGCAAAGATACCATCGTCCTAGGAAAAATACATGCATTTATTTTTTGCCAAGAGGGAAATAAAAGGGAGGATGAGGGAGGATGCTGAGACTGTCCTTTGATTTGAAAACCAAGCAAGGCCAAAGACCAGAGCTGGTCCCTGGGATTTTTCAGCAGAATCTGCATTTTATAGCTAAAGCAAGCTGGGCTTGAAACTTGCCAAGTTCAGAAATTTGCTCCTAGGGAGAAAGGCCAGATCCGTTAACATTGGGTGGTGTGCTACCAAATGCTGCTCAAATAGTTCTGCAAAGAAAGCTGTCCAAGTCCCTGGATGGGGGTGAATGGAGCTAGTGGGAACTCCGCTTTTTGCTCTCGGTGGTCATTGGTTCAGTCTCTCTGACTGTCAAAAACAGTCGTCACCATGTAAGTATGAAGGGCCAATGTCATCCAAGAATTAAGTACTAACTCTCTGTCATTTGAGAGGGAGTTAGGCGCGTGCATTCCTTTAAGGAACTAACCATAAAGGCTTGTCTGGAAAGACTTTTGCACCATTTAAACTTTATCTCTTTGAAATAGCTCTGGGTTTTGTCTGAGCTGGCTGAAATTTTTCATGACAATCATTAATTCACTGAAAAATGCAGGTTTTGGCAGATCAAGTGTCTTTGTAAGTTGAGGCTAAATTTGGCAAGCTGTTTCAGCCAAAAGAAAAAAAAAATGGAGAATACTTTGAAGCACTTTGCCCTGAGTTTCAAAATTAAATTCCTTGCCTTTTCTTTCTTGTGCAATGGTTTTACCTTATTCAACTTTTTGTGAGATTAAGTAATAAAACAAGAGAAAATGAAATATTTGGTATCATTTCATTTGCCTGAAAAGAATGATCTGGATTCTTTGTGGAAGGAGGAAAGGATTTGTTCCCCAAACCAGAAGCCCATTCCCTCCTCACCATCACACCATCCACTTTACCTGGATGGGAATGCCAGGACACAACACTGGGAAGCAGGCACTGCCAAACAGCAAATACCAGCTAAGCTGCAGCTTAAACCTCTGAACAAAACACGATGAGTGAGAGACAGTCCATCTGTGTTGGTATAAATTGCAGCCGGTCTGGGTCTCCTGCCAGCACAGGTTTTTTCTAAGCATGGACCACAGCTCTTCACCTCCAGCTTTGGGAGATGTCGTGTGCACACAGTCACCATTAAAGCAGAGAAATCTCCTCTGGGAGATATGTCAAAGTGAAGAAGCTCATATCACCATAGCTTGTTTCTTTATGTGCTCCTGTTATCCTCTCCTTCGGTCTCCTGACTGTCTGATACTCTGATGCCAGGTCCCCTCTGTCTCTGAGAGCTGTATGAGTAGTATACAACATCCCTGAAGCCTCACTTTCTAATCTTTTCAACACAAAGCAGAGATGTTTTCATAAAAATGTTGGCCCTGAGGTGCAGGATTGTGGTGCAGTCACATAACTTGTGGCCCACCAGTTCCTTGAGAGCACCGGGAATACTTTGGCATCCCATACATTTGTGTCACAGAAGGCTATGATCATAGAATCATAGAATAGTTTGGGTTGGAAGAGACTTTTAAAGCTCATCTCATCCAATACCCGGCAGTGAGCAGGGACAATGATATGGCCATGGAAAGAGGAAGGGACCGATCGCGGACCTCGGAGTAATCTGGTCTTTGTCAGCAAGAAGGATCCCACAACATTTTTGCCTCCAGCTGGGGACATGAGCCCCGTCATGCAAAAGGGCACCACTGGCAGGTGGGACCACGGAGCCGAGACTCTGAGTTCAGCGGGCTCCATGACATAGGTCTTTGAGAATCTCACCTGTGACTTCCTAACCTGGCTCCATCTCTTGTCCCCACTGCCTCCGTGGGGAGCTTATTTCCATCCCTGATGGTGAAAACACTTATTCCCATTTCTTTCCTACTGTAAACATATGAAAAATCATTGCAATCAGGACAGGTAAAGCTACAGCCCCATATCCCACTGCTATATAGACAACAGCAAACTCCTGTGCATTCCTCTCTCCGGTGGTTGTGTTGACCCCTTTTTCACAGGTGGCTCTGTGGAAGAGGGACTCCTTCATGGTGCCTTTCTTAGGCTGAATTTGTTCATCATGGCTTTGTAAACAAGAAGCGCATGCACAGAGTGAGCAACACAGCTTGCAGAAGCTGAAGGTCTCTGAAAATTTGTGAGAAATGAGCAGAACAGGCCTGCAAAGTCATTTCTGGTTTGACCCAAAATAGGAAGTAGAGAATGCGGTTGCACCACAATTAAAGACAACTTTCTAATATCCCTTGTGTAGAAGCAGTAACTAATATTTCTTTCCCTGGTGAATTTGTTTATTCAGCTCAGTTTGCTGATAAAACATCAGCTTCCACTGTAAAATCGGAAGGTGGAAAGTGCTGAGCCCCTGGTGTCTGTGGAAACTACTGGCTGTCTTTCAAGAAAACTTGCACACCCTGAGGTCCTAAGTAGCTCCAGAGATTAGCAAAAGGGCAGTAGAGGGACTCCCATAGAGATTTCTGGGCTTATTTCAGCCTATGATAGCTGTACTGGAAACCCTTCCATCAGTTCTTTGGTACACAAATGACGACTCTGGTCCATTCTCAAGCATACCTTGATGCCCAGACACAAAAACTGCCACGCCAACTCACGGTGCTACCGGCATTTTCAGAGAGCTCCTCCAAAAGACAGTCAGACAGACAGGCTGGGTCACGCGCATGGGACAGCACTTCACCAAAAGTCACTGCACATCTTCTCCCCTTCCCAGACAAATGACATGACCAGGATGTGACTCTCAGCATTAGATCTAAAGGATCCCCCAAAATGCTAAACATCTGTGTTCAGGCATCTAAATTCATCCCAGCCGATACAGTCAGTGCAGCCTGGAGAGCGATTTAGCTGGATGCAGGTGTCTGCTTTAGCATGAGCTGAACCCCTCCAGGCTCTGCTGACTGGATGACGTCTCCAGTGACTGTAAGAGGACATATTAAACAGTCATCGTGAGCAAAGGGGAGCAGAAACACTGCTTTGCTGCGTTATTTTCCAGTGCAAATGCAATAGATGATTAAATCTTATCCTTACTCTGGAGGCTGATCCGGAGGAGGTGTTGAAATGTGCAGGAGGAGGCTCAGGGTCTTAAGATTTGGGAGGCTCCTTGCAGCACCGGGTTTCACTTGGAGGAAGTGGAAAATCCCCGTGGCTGCTGGAAGCTGCCATGTTCATCACAAGATTGTGGCACAGAGCAGCCAAGTGTCTCATGACAACGCAGGGACTAAAAGCCAAGCTTCTCATGGTGGACGTTAATTCCTGAATCACGGACCACTCTGCTCCTTTTCTCCTTGTGTTCAGAGCAAAGGTGGAAATCACAGCACGTATGTCACGTATCATTCCCCCAAGCGCTGCCATGAGCAGATACTCAAAATGCCTGACTTGCTTCAGCGGTCCCTAGACCTTGTGATTTGAGAAGAAACTGAAACTATCTCATCACTTCCCCATGTTACCATTTCAGCTAAGTCATAATGATGGTATTTTTTCTAACTGGACCTCTCAGCTTCTGGGGCATTTTAGGGAAGACAGCAGCTCCTAGGGGATACTGAAAGCACCATTCCTCCAGCACAACTCTCCAGGTCCTGCTGCCTTCACCATGCATGTGTCTGTCAGGAGAAGGAGCTGTCCCATAACTCAGGATGCAGTTCGGTGACACTTTCTCTGATAAGAAAGCTGGTTTAGGAGGGTCAGGTATACAGAAAACAAAGGGGAAGCAAAGACTCTTATGCTGCTGGTTTTAGTGAAGACCTTTTTCTTTTTCTTTTTTTTCTCTTTTTTTTTTTCATTAGTCCTAGTTGGACTGGCACAGCACCACAAATTTTGTCATCAAACTGCAGGTTTGGGTGTCTGGGGCACAGACCTGGGGGACATCACTAAGCCCAGACATACTTAAACTGGCTTCACCTCCACACGGAGTGAAACTTGGATGTAGACCCTTATTGTCTGGATGGGTTTGCTCACAAGCATCTGTAAAATGATGCTGACATTGACCAGAAGAACACCTCGAAAAGATCTCCACTTCCATTTCTTTCTCTTGTCCAAATGTGGTTTCCCAGGCAAATCCACCCCTTTGGACTGGCAGCTCCAGGTAGTCAGAGAGCATCTTTTGGTCAAGTCACTAGAGCAATCCAAGTGGCATACCTGCAGTCCTTTCACAAATTAAATGCAAAATCAGTTTGTCTCAAATGTCCTGAGATAGCCTGGGCAGGAGCAGAGGCAACTTGGGAACACACAGGCAAAGCCAGGCTTTGCGGCACCTTCCCATGTCCCATACCTCAAGTCCCTGAAGAAACTACCAGATTAGCATGAAAACCACAAGGTTTTAAAAACATTGCTGGTTTTCAGGCATCTTTTCCCCTCCTAGAGAATTTTACTTTTTCTCCACAAAAGTGAGGACTAACAGCTTTTGAAGCTGATCGTGTAGGCTCATCAGCTTGTGCTGCAATCGGGGGTTTCTCAGAAAGCAAATCTGTGATGGGCAACATCACTCCAGGACAGCTCCTGAGGCTGCTGGGCTGGAAGACCCAAGCAACCGGGGCTGTGACCATGTTTCTAGCAGACCCTGATCCTTTTTGTGGTGTCTTCACCTCTTGTTCCTTCCCCCCAGTGAGCTCCATTTCTAGTTGTCGCAGGTGCTTTTGGAGTATTTCTTCGTTCGGATGGATTTGTTTCCAGGAGGGTTAAAGGGACAATTAGCTCCTGTTTTGTTCTTGAGGAATAATGTTCATTGCAATCAACCCTTGGTCACAAGATACAGGAAGAGCAGTGAACGCTGGGGTAGATGAACAAAATCATGATGTTAAAAATGCAGAAGGATTGCCAGGAAACATTCAGAGGATATCTGAAACACAGCAGGGGAAGTGAGATGGAAACAAGGTCTAACTTAGGGGTGAACTATCCAATTTGCATTTCTTATCCCCCTCATCCTTGTCTTCTTTTTGGCCATTTTTAGATCCAGAATCTTTTTTTAGGTTCTCAGATATTCAGGATTGTTTTCGTATTTACTCCAGCCACCCACAGGAAAATGTTCCTGCGTGATTTACCGCCTGGCCAGAAACCAAAAGTGAAAAAAATCTGCACAACAGGGACGTACACAGCTTCACCCAACGGCTCCCGCCGTCTGGTTTGCTCAGAAAGGTGGTAGCAGCCCCGTTGTTTCCCAATCCATGTCTAGGGGCTTCTTCCAGCCGGGAGAAAGCTCACTTTCTCCTGGCAACTCAGATCTTCTCCATGGGCCAAATTTCCAAATGCAAGGGAGCTGCAAAACACACAGTCGAACACCAAAAATGTTTTCCAAGATGCTCTCGCAGGTTAGATTTTGCTAGTCTTTATCTTATCACCTTGAACAAGAAGTGCAAATCACAGAAGACCATAGGGAGAGGGAGTCTGTGTCTACGGATCAGTGATTACCAGAGCAGGGAGACTCCAGCCTCCACCCCAACCATCTTACTGCATCAATGCGAATGCACAGACAGCAATAGAGTTCACATGTGCAGGGGAGCACCCTAAAGATGAAACGCACAGCCAGCTTTCCCTCCCCTCAGTTACCTTCATGGTCTATGAGTCATTTATTTTCTGATGTAGAGTTGGCCAACTTCAGCAAGAAGGCTGGAGAGGAGGTCGTGGCTCCTTCCTGGGAAACAGATTCTTTCAGTCTCCATTTCCCGAGCCTGAGGCGGGCCATGAACTGGAATGCATTCTTCTTTCCCAAATTGCACAGCCACAGGACTCTCCTGCCTCTTTTCTGCAGTGTCACAGAGAGGGTATCCACTCTGGGACAGTATTTGAGAGCCTGGTGAGGATGGGGACCCAAACTGCTCTCTCTAGAAAATCCCTCCGTAGCCTTTCAAGAGGGAATTTTACCATTTGCAGCCAAAACTTGAAGGCTTTACAGTTTTCAGCTATCAATTCTGGTGATAACAAAACAATTTTTGCTGCAAAAGAAGGAAAAAGAACACCCAAAAAAAGCATTAAGAGGAAAACTGAATTCTCAGTCCCATATCCACTTTTCCCCTCCAAAAACATTTCAAGTGAGCAATTTCTGACTACTGCTGCTGCAGTGCCACAGGCAGAGTGAATGGAAGCAGCTGAGACTGGCCAACTCAGTGCACGCAGGGCCAGGACTTGCAGCTGGGAGGAACTGCTGGACACCAGGTCCCCTTTGCTTTGCTCTCAGATCCCTGATCACTCAGCAACAGGCCCTGGAAAGACAGGCAAGTCACTGCAAAGAGTCTCACTGATTTGGGGGCAGGGGATGGGGCGAAATCAGTGTTTTCTCATAAATCCGGACAACGTGTATATCACTTTAATTAATGTCAAACTTTCAGCCTGACATGCTTTATAAACCCCGGGCAGCTTTGATCTCCTTGTCTTTGCCTATAAATGCAAGGATTACAAAAACATTCCAAAAAACGGCACCAAAAAATGTCTTTCACCGAGGTACTTTGCTTCAGCAGATAAGGCTAATAAGCAAAGAAACCTCAGGTATTAGGGAACGAGGCTTTTCAGGAACATACTCTGGGATGGAGAGAGGGGGGTCGAAGCGTCTGAAGGATATTGATGGTTATGCTCCCCCTGTCATTATTTCACTATATTGTTTATATCCCCAGGATGTGGATAAAGGTAGCTGTCACTTCTGGCACCGCTCTCCCCCCAGGAGATTACAGCGAACTGTGGCTGACACTGCCCAACATTGTGTTGACTGACAGCCCCCCGTGGCATGGTTACTGTCAGAGCCCTCAGAGGGCTGAGGGTGCCCGGGTCTGCGAGGCATGGGGAAGGGGAGGGGGGTTTCCAGAGAACCGTATACTCCTCTTGGCCTCCAGCACATCCCCATGAGGGAGGAGGCAACTCCTCTCCACGCAGGGCTTGACAGCACTAGGAAAGTTGAGGGAAGGTGTTTTACTGGCCCTTTTGTAGATACTGGACTCAAGACCCAAATGTTGGCGTCCTTCTCAGGTGTTTCAGTGCCCTGCTCCCAGGAGATACTCAGGGATGTAAATGGGATGGGGTCCTGCAATGCCTCCACCAAGCAGGACAAGGGGAGTATGCATGGGGAGAAGAGATGGGAAGGGAGAGGTAGACATGAAAACAGAGCAAGGAAGGTTGTAAGATTTGGCATGCCAAGTCAGGACTCGGTTGAGGATTAAGACTAATTTCTCCACACCAGTGTCTCCCTGCAAAACGGATATCTAAATTCCTTTTATATTCCCTTTACTCCCCATGGTACCCTTAGACACGATTCAGTTGGTCAAACAGAGGCACCGGGAACATCTAAAAGCACCTGAGATGCCAACACAGGGTCAGAAAATACAGCACAAGATGGCAGCAGGATCTCTGGTTAAAATGACCTTAGACACCCATGTGGCAACCAAATCCCACCCCAGTATTGCTGGAACTGTCACAGCTACTTACTCCATTCAGCAGCAGAGACCTAGACTTGCCCAGCTGGATGACCTACCTGTGGACACCGACATGTGAGTGTCTTATATCTGCAGACCAACAGCTTTCCCCAGTCTCCTTTTGTAATGGGAACCACTCTTCCCAATTATTGGGAAGCTGGGAAGTGCCCGAGCCTTTGGAAAGCTCCGTGGAGTTATGGCATTATCTTTAAAGTTAGCTATGAAGTTATCTCCTTGGTGCTGGGAAGGTCTCAGCTGGAGCACTGGGCCCCCTCCTGAGCCCTGGGCTTCAAGGGAAAAAGGGGTCAGACTGCAGACAGCCCCCCAAAAATGCTAAGAGAATGACTAAAGGAGTAGAAATGAGAGATTAAGGAGGAAGCACTGAAATTGGTTAGTCTGCAGAGACACTTGTGGAGTGACATTCCTTCATGAAAGGTAAAAGAAGGGAGGGAGGAAGGGAGGAAAGGGACTTATGCCAGGGACAGGGAAGTCTAGGAAGGAGAAACTGCCTGGGAAACTCAGCATCCTTCAGCACAGCCTCTGGCAAGGATAGAGGTAGGTAGATACAGTTGACTCCTCTGCCTTAGAGGCAGGAGGATGGGCAAGATGCCCTCAAGGACCGTCTTCCAATCCTGCAGTACTTTGACCCTTGCTGGCTAGGGCTGTGGCAGCTGCCATGCGATGTGACTTGCCCCAGGCATCTCAGGACTTTTGGGGTGGAGCAGGGAATGAGACCCATCTCTGCGGGCGCCCACACTAGTGTCTGGCTGCAAGGCCACTCTCTGTATCTGCCTGCATCTGTCAAACAAGCTGATTAAGACATCTGAGAAAAGCAAAACCCAGGGGCTAGGGCTGTCTTTTGATGGCATTACTTAGGTCACACTGGATGAACTCTAACAGGCTTTGTCAATGAAAACAGGAGGCAGGGATTTCCAGTCCTAGCAAACACAGCCCTGGCTGTACTGTTCCAGGCTCTGTCATATTTCTCCAGGACATTTTCCCCTTTCTCACTTCGTAGGCTTTTATATACACAAACAAAACCCCCGCAAGCTAGGTTTTGCACTCTCCTTTCCATAAGTCAGAGGAACAGAATTAAACTACCCCCATGATGGGTTTTCATAGGAATAGGTTGCAAAAAAAAGGAATCAGGACATTTATATGAATTAAATGGCACTGTTAATTAACATGATTTAGGATAGCAGACAGTCTAGAAGGGACGTTAACTCTCCTGCTTGGTGGTTGAAAGCAAGGACCAGCTTTTACAAGTCCAGATAAGTCTTCTTCAAGAAATGGGAATTTGGCTCCTAAATCAATTAGGCCTGCCAACTCTACAAAAGGAAATTTATAACTGAGCACAGAATTAACCCTAGACTTTGCAAACTGTATGTCAAGCTGCTGAGCACTGCCTCTTGCCTCTTTGCCTACTAGAGTTGCATTGCCCAAAGAGAGAAATTACTTTGCAGTAATGGTGTCAGACACCAAAGCAAATCTGATGCTCCCAGACATGTGGAGGGCACAGGCCTTGACCTGTGACTGTAACCATCTGCAAACAAAGGATCCACCCATCTGAGCCTGAGAGGAAACCAAAGCATGCAGCATCACTGGTTTTCTGCTAACTGGCTCTTCGCTGGACCTGAGATGGCTGTATGAGGAGCCCTGGTGAAGTCCAGGGTTGTTCTAAGACTCACCAGCACAGTCCTAACTCAGCTCTACTCAGCTCATCACCTGTCCTCATGAAAGATAGAGTTGGGATCCTTCAAGGAGGCACGTTGGACCACTTTGCTGCCAGACATCATGACCATAAAGACTGACAAAGAACACACATGGTGCAGTTTGTGCCTAAACTATCTTGTAAATATGCTTTTGAGTTTGTTTTAAAGCACTGGTGATCTGTCTTCTAGAACAAACGGGTCACTCAACAGCCACTTGCAGCATGGAAACACAAGTCACAGATTACCAGTCAATCTGGTCTCAAGCCTGACTTTGGAGCCAATTCTTCCCAGCCATGTACACAAAATTTGGCCAGGTAGGGTCAGATCAATGTCATCTGCTTTGACTTTAGCAGCTTGATGCTGTTGTCAATGAGTAGGCATGGAGTGACATTTTAGATGCCCTCAGTCTCCAGCTGCTCTTCAAGATCTGCACAGGTGCCCCACAGATCTGGACTCCTATCTGAGTGACACCAGATAGAGGTAAATGTCTTGGAAAAAAACCCAAAACTCTTGGGGATGGAACTAGATGATCTTTAAGGTTTCTTCCAACCCAAACCATTCTATGATTATATGACAAACCCTAGAGCATCTCAGAGGGTACTAGGTGCCTACACGTGTGCAGCTAAATGGATGCGTTCATTCAAACTAATGACTCTAGGCTCACTCTCCAGTCACTGCAGACGCTTGCAGACAAGCAGGCATGAATCCTTTGACCTCTTTGAGATGCCTGGCTTGGGCTGAAACCAACTGCGCCTTAGAAGTGCATGTCTCTCTTTGCTGGCTACAAAGGGAGCTCAGGGTGATAGCTCAGCTCTGGATGTTTACAACGCATAGAGCAAAATTTGACCAGAAGACTGTCACCCTTGGGCCTTTGCTACTCTGTGTGTCCCTGTGTTCCTTCCAAGGCTGAGTTTCTAATAGAAAGAGGGAAAAAAGAAAGACTAAGAGGGCCTCCCACTCTGTCTATGCTTACATCGTCCTTACACTAAATGGAGAGGATCCTAATAGGATATTTAGGAGAGGTTAACTCTTCAGAAGCCTCTGTCTCTGCCCTACATCCTGGACGCCTGCCAGAGCAAAGCCAAGGATAACAAACCAGCTTTCGTTCAAGTATTCTGAGCCAATTAAAAAAGACAAATTAGTTTGGCCTTATCTCTCCCTCCTCCTCCCCCTTCCCACCCGAGAGACAAGAGGGGATTCGCGGAGGAATGTTTCTCCTCTGTGATGGCTCTGCCTCGCTGAACTCTTCAAGGTCTATGACGGATGAAAGCTCTCTCTTCCATTACGCTTCTGACAGCCCGCTGGGTCCTAATGGGATGGGGGGCAGGGGCAGTGGCGGGGGGGGGAACGGAGGGGCAAAGTAGGGAGAAAGCTTTACGTGGAGAATGAAGGCAACGGACCTAATGGACAACTCTTCCCCATGCAAGCTCAGACTGAGGATCCCCACAATCTTGCAAGCCCCAGTACAAGATAAACAAGAACTACCCTGCACTATCTGCCCTTTTCTTTTGTTGTCTTTCTTCCCCTGCGTTTTTGACGTGCAGTTGCTGCATTTTCCATGTGCCGCAAGCAGAAATTCTGGCATGGCCTGGGTATACCAGGAGGGGAAAAAAATATTGCCAGGAAAGGCTTTTGGGAACAACTATCTGGTTCAGTTCTGGGCTTTTTAAAGATATCACGTGCTGGTTTGACCTCTGCCATGGTCTGAGCTCATCTGCATGAAAAGCAGGGCAAAAACATCTGAGCAGCCGCAATGAGTCAGAGCAGAGCTCTATCTGCTTACACGCTCTTTCCCAACCCTGACCACTAGCAAATGTTTATGTAAAGGGTTTAAGAAGCAGGGCAAGAGGAGTGATACATCAACAGGCTCAGCTGTGCTGTGACCACATACTTGCTGCACCCAGGGTGGGGTCCAGATAGGGCACCCCAAAAGACTGGGTGCTGCACCTGAATGCCATCTGGGTGAAGCAGCATCCCTGTGCTCAGACCACAACGACATTATCCTCTACAGATTTAGGATTACTTTAGTTGGCACTAGTTGGTTTGGGCCAAGACTGTGCCAAGCATCGTGCTAACGACATAGACAATCAAGATCTAGTATCTGTGCTTGGCATTGTTTAATTTGTTAGTAGAGCTGTGTCCTGTGACGGAAAAGATCATCTCATTCCCAAGATTAGAAACCCACTTGTTCTTGTTATTCATGATAACGTTGGGCTCTGTTCATCCCTCTCTTGTACTGTCTGCACTTCACAGCTGGGGAGACGCATGCCTTACCCAATGAGACTCTGCAAAGGAGGGGAGTTTAAATTCCGTCTCACTTCCCAAACTAACACTCAGCTCACTGGGTAACTGTGTCTTGCTTGCCTGACTAGTTTCCTGGGGAAGGCAGGGACAAGACCCAACAAACACTGCAGGCAACCCTAAGGTACTCTGTCCCCACTCCATGGACCTTGGGCTGAAGAAAGTCAAAACATCCCAGCAATTCAGGAAACCTAGACTCTTTAGTTTCAATCCAGTTTCAATCTCCTAGTTTCTTTAAGGATTTTGCGATATCCTGCTTCTGTGAGTATAAGAGAAACACTCCAGGATGTCTTCACAGTAAAATTGTGTCTTTACAGAAGGAGCAAGAAAGATTTTAGAAAGGTCCTGGGAAAGTCTCCAGCCCCCCTTGTGAAACATCTATTGGGAAGGAGTTGCATGCCCTTGACTTTCCGCTAATGCTGTCCAGTTGTTGGAAATGTGGAGAAACAGCAGCAGTCCAGGAGGTATGAGAACAGCAAAAGGATGAGCTCTCAGAGACAGAGAAATGGTGAAAATATAAACCAAGCCAGAGGTCCGTGGAGAGAGGAAGATGCTCATTTGCACTTCTTTAATTCCATTGACTTTTGGACTGAGTTGGGTTTGAAAGGTTGGTGGAAGGTTGTTCTCCCTTATTCCTTCTTAATCAGCATGACCAGCTACTGCTGTTAACTACAGGATGCCAGAGAGGTCCAGATTTTCCACAGCACAAGCATCTCTCAGGCAGCAGCAGTGCAAGACTCCTCCCGCCTCACCCCACCACTTGTCTATTCCCCGCCACCACCACCGCTTTGGAAGGAGATCGTCAAAGAGAGGTTAGCTCCTGATCTGCATCCTTACATCTGCCCTGCAGGGACCCTGCAGGCACTAGGGGTTGGGATGGTATGGATACTCTTTGGGCAAAACCTAGACTAAGGAAAATATCTGACAAATTATCTAGGTAAGTGGTAGCCATGTAGAACTCCTGGAGACAGGAGACCTGCACAGTCCGGGAGGGTTACACTAGAACCTCTGTAATATCAGTTTTTAAGGACCTTGTCTCTGCATTGTGTCTGCAGCAGCAGGGACTTTGCAGAGACACGGGGCAATGCCTGGCACAGCCTTCCCAGGGCAGAGCTGTGACTATAACCCATGGGCAAGGTGCCAGGAGGGTTTTCTAGGAACCACTCAAAGGACCTGTGGGGCTTGAGGTCAATGCTGCAGCACTTTCACGTCAGTCCTGGGGACAGAGGGTGTAAAAGACTGTCAGGAGCACAGAAGCAGTCCCTCGGAAGGACTACGGCCAGGCTATAAAAGGAGTTGGTCTCTGCTAAATTCCACAGGGAGGGAACATGCTGTAATTACACTGGTGCTGTCTCAGTTGACAGTGGCACAAATCAGGATCTTCCAGTTCTGCGGTGAAGAACAACAGCTGAAAAAAGAGTCTTGCGCCCTTGAGACAGGGAGCGTACAAATTAAAGTTTAGTCTGAAGCTCCACTCCTCTGCAGCTCAGCCCTGGCCTTGGAAAGGGGGTGTGCGTGTGGGCTGCTGGGAGAGAGAAGCAGTGGGAGAAAAAGCAGGAAAGTGAGAGGTGGAGGGGGAGATGAGAAAAGGAGAAAAGAAAGATTTAGGATAAACATATCCCAGCTGATAAGCAATCAGGGCTGAGATGGGAGTGGCTGGAAAACCTGCTCAGAAGGAATGAATGAAGGGGCTTTCTTTCCTTCAGCCATGCAATGAAAGGCTTTGTGGCGTCTCTATATGCAAGACCCTACAGCCCCTCCCTGCCATGTGGAAGGCTTTGTACCCAGGGCATGAAATACTTGATGCCCCCAGGGTTGGAAGCCCACCTCCATCTGATATGGAGATCACCAGTCTGACTTCCAAAGGGTCTGGGTCACCTTTGGTTCTGTGGGTGTCAGAGAAACTTAGCAAGAAGGGAGCACAGTATTTCCCTTGGCATCCTAGCATAGAAACTCTGCGCTGGGAGTTGAGTAGTTGTAAGAATACAGGGTAATCTCCATGAACAGAAGGGTCACAGGGAAAAGGAGGATTTAGTAAAGAGATCCTGCACACAATGAGCTAGGATTGGTGGAGGCCAACGACAAGGCAACAGATCAACAGCAGCAGAAGATGATCTTCATTGCACATTAGCTAAGCTTTAGTCAACTGGTGCAAAGGAGGTTAACTCCACACTGGGGAGTATAACTGGTACCTAGCCTGGGATACGGGAGGTCCAGGCTGCTCAATGCGCAGGGTCCAGTTTGGGGCATCACATGAGGATATGGAAGCGAGTGGAGGGAATGCAGCAGACAGTAACAGGGATGAGCAGGGGAGTGGAAAACACAGACAATGAGGAGTAGTTGAAGGACATAGAGTGTTCAGTTCAAAGATAAGACATAGGGTAAATGTGATATGTACCTCACTTGACTGTCTAGGCAGAGAGTAGAGAGGAAGAACAGTGTCTCTACCATCAGTGGTTTACAAGAACAGGCTGCACAAGGAGGAGAGGTTATGGAGGTCTAATCCAGACAAGGGAGGAGTGTTTGGACTGGCTGAGTTTTTCAAGGGCCCCTACCTGTTACAATATCCTTCAGTCTTGTTCTCTTTTTAATCTTCCATTGCTGAAGATTTGCTGAAGATTTGCTCAAGTTGCCCTCCTGATGGAAACATCTTGCAGCCCATAGTCTAAACAGTGGTTTTAGACCCTGTTTAGCCACTGGTAGCTCTCCCCAGTGAAGATCCATCAAGAGCTTTGCTCAGAATGGCAGCAGAGCTCGTGAAAAGCATTCTCCAAGCAACACATTTGCTGAAAATCTGTCCTGCAAATCTTGCCCTGTGAGAAAACTGCACACTGATAAGCAGCCAGGAGCAAAACATGCCCATAAAGAAAAAAAAAAAGTAAAAAATTAAGAAGAACAGAATGAGTAATAACAAAAGGACAAGTCCATTTTAAAGAGGTGAAGTACTAAATCACACAGCCTTCCTGTCTGCTTATGAACTGCAAATCCAGCATGACCAGGAGTGTAATAACACCAGCATAAAAGCACAAGAAAACATATCCCGGATTACTCCAGGTTTTCGTGGTGAAAATTCTCACTCTCGTTTCTCCATCACCTTGATTTGCTGACCCGTTAACCTTATCTTCAGCAGAAGCTCCATGACCATGAATAAGCTGTTGTAAGCACTTACCAAACTGGCCAATGACTAGGTGCCAGGTCTCCCTCAGAAGTCCTTCCAAATTTGCTGACGCAAATCCAGCTGAAATCTCCATCCATCAGGTGTATAACAAAAAAAAAAACAAACACCCCCCCCCCATCCTTTTCCTAAATCCCCCTTCAATTTTCATGATTCACAGCATTCAAAGCCCTCATGGTCTCACCTCCCATATAGCTCAACTCATTATATTTCAGCACTGTAAGTATGATGTTCAGATGTAGTTCCCATCCATAACTCAGGAGACGGCACTTGGCTAAAACATTTCTTCCAGAAAGGCATATGCACTTAAATTAAAGGTATCCAGGGATGAAGAACCTGGGTAGCCTATTGACTAATTACCCTCAGCGTAAACACAAGCCCGGGTGGTTTGACTCTGCTTTGCAGCCATGCGAAGGCCATTTTTTGCTAAAGACATTTCACATTTGGCGTTTTTCTCATCAAGCAATCCTTCTCCAGTCACCTCTCCATCTCCTTTTCTGATAAGCCAACCAGAACAAGCTTTCTGAGCCTGTCATGCTAAGGCTTTCTTTTCACTCTTCAGATAATTTCTGTAGTCCCTTTTTCCATGCCCTTCCTCATTTTTCAGTATCATCTCCTTTAAAGCAGCAATGTGACTTTCCCAGTGTCTAGCAGCAGCCTATCTCTGCATTCACAGAGAAAAGACATCTCTGGTTTAAGCTATGTGACCTGGTTAGAAATAATAGGAAAAGAGTCAGGAGGTTTTATAAAAGTAAATAATAGGATGTTTTCATCTTTCCTTTTCAATGTTTTCATTTATTCTTTCCTGTTTACAGTGAAAAAACACAATCAAAAATTCACTACAGAATCTATATTTGGGAAAACTTGTATATCTGGAGGGGTGTGTTTCTTTCCACCTTCATTTTCTGAAAAGAGTGGGAAATTTTCAGAAATGTGAACATTTCCTGCAGATCTTTTGCTTTTCACCTAGCTATACCAGTCAAGGAAATAGGGACAGAAACACCCATTGGCACTGGCCTATGGTCACCCACACCATTGTTAGCAAAGTCTTTGCCATGGCCTTTGCCCTTGACCAACCAGCCGTTGTGCTTCTCAAGAAGCAGTTGAGCTTTCCAAGACCAAAGTCCTACCTGGAAGACATGACCTGCATGTGCAGGGATTGTCTGCACACAGCAGCATTGGTCACGGACTGCAGGGATCTCCAGCCCTTCCCCTGCCTCTGGCCGCCAAGAAAAGTTGGCTAATTGACAGAAAAGCTGAAGTGCAGTATTGTTGGATAGCAGAGAGAGGTGAAGGAGAGGGAGATGTTGCTCATATAGGGACTGGTGTGGATGCCTCACAAGCATAGCTTTCTTTCCAGGCCCTCAACACAGCCACCCTGACAAGGACAAGAGCAGACCAGGACCACCCTAACTTTGAAGTGATGCACAGCCCACAGAATATTGGAAGTGACATTCTTTTGGGACACAGCAAACTCAAAAAGACACCAGAAACCAAGGAGTGCTGGGTTTCACAGGCAGAGCTTTGCACCATCCTGTTCTGCAGCCAAAACAAACCACATAGAGTGCATAGAAGTGGGCATCCCACCTCTTCTCTAGCAACGTCAATGAAAGAATACAAAATCAGCTCAAGGACAGAGCAATACTTCCCCAACACCCTCTTCCAGCCTGTAGCAAGTTGCTGCCACGTGACATCCTGAGCTGGATGAGCTGATCTCATGTTTAATGGACTTCTATAGACTATTTTTCCTCCACCCAACTGTCCACTTGCTTTTCTGAACCTACATAAACCTCTATCTGGGCTGAAGTTCAGCTTGCTGGATTTGATC
Source organism: Steatornis caripensis (assembly GCA_013398225.1). Lineage (NCBI taxonomy): Eukaryota > Metazoa > Chordata > Aves > Caprimulgiformes > Steatornithidae > Steatornis > Steatornis caripensis. Next base: position 86,452 of record VZSC01012396.1, on the reverse strand, counting down.
CTGTGCCCTGGTGTCACAAGGCCAAGCTTCTTGCAGGCGCTAGGTTTGAGGACACAGCGGGGCCAGAGGAGCCCTATCAGCCTTACCCGACACTGAACTCCCGGTGACACCAAAAGGAGCCGGCCAGACTCCCCGGGATGCTGAGTGCAGGGGAACTGAGCAGGCCATGTCCCAAACAAACAGGAGGGAAAAGGCAGAAATTGGTCTGCCTAAAAAATGAGAGGGGGAAGTAAGGGGCAAAGTGAGAAGGGAAACGTCTGATTCATTATGCGCTTGTTTTGCCTTTGTCTTCTCCAAGGAGGAAGAGGATGGAGCGCCGTCGAAGACAGAGACAGAAGGATGTTTCCTGCTCCAGCCTGGGAGAGGATCAGATAATGGGCAGATAACAATAGAAATGATGACTGAGACGAAACTGCAGCCACTTGCCAGGCAGAGAGAGCAGCCGGTCCTGCCACGGGCAGCCGGAGGCTGAAGAGGAAGAGATGAGAACACAAACAGCTTCGGTGCATGAGCTGCCTGGTCCAGGTAGGACTTCTGTGAGCTGAGGCCCCCCAGGACTGCTGCACCCCATTGCATGAACACTTCTGCATTTTTATTTGGAGTCTGAGGACACATCAGCAAATTCAAACAATAGATGTGGCTGGGAATTGGCTGTAACCCCTTACCATGACTCTTTCCGCCCACTGTGGTTCATGCTTGTACTCTTGCTTTCCTTTCATCAGCACTTCAGAACTGCCACCTAAGCACTCTGTTTGATCTGTCGAGTCCCCGTCACAGTGGAATTCCCACTAATCTGATAGGTGCCAGCAAAACTAACTCTGGAGGTCTTCTCAGAAAGACCTGTTTTGGTTTCTCCATTGCAAGTAAAACATGCTGCGGTCTTCACACATCTCCAGGGGTCAACATGCAAATTTATTCATGTGGGGTATGCAAACACAGATGCAAAAGCACTGGTAGGCAAATGCCAAAGTCCCAGGCTGAAGTCTGTTGGGTATGGATGAAAAGTGCTGTTGTTCATGTCTGAATTAGTGGTAGACAGGACACACTACCATGCGTAAGGTAACTTCGAACACCAGACATCAATGCAAACTGCTGCAAGATGCATACGTATGGACCACTCACCTTCTCTTCTGGGGAAAGCATGTTGTGTGTGAGTATTTCTGCAGCTGGAGAGCCATGTCCATCACATCCTCGACAATGGCCCAGAGGGTGATGCTCACACATGTGCAGAGAGTGTGCCTTGAGTTAGTGTTTGCAGTTCACTCTAAGTTCCTCTTGCCTCAAGGATAAGCTCTGAAGGGATGCAAATGAGTCCCAAGCAGCTTTTTGGAGCTCCACAGACTCTTCCTATGTATCACAGAAAAGCCTTGAGTCTGACCCTAGCAATTAAATGGTGGTATAGGGGGTCTGTAGCAAAACACGTGATTGCTTATCCTTCCACATCAAACAAGCCTGCTGAGCTGACACCGGAGCTGCTGAGCCGCTGGGGTGATGGATGTGCAGCAGACACATATCTAGAGCTACATAATACAGCCCTCGCCCGGAGGGCGTCACTCAGTAGTTGAACCCAAAGCCCAAAATCGATGCTGTCCTCTTCTTGTTCACACTGTGAACCAGGCGAAGAATGAGTCATACCATGTTTTTATTAAGAGCACATTAATTATTGTACAGCTTCTACAAGTGGCTATACATACCTTATACATACCGCAGATTCTTTACCAGCCTACTGGGCTTGAGTGCAGCAAAAAAGGAAATGAGCAAGCTCATTATAAGCATAAGCTGGCACATGTGCCTGCAAACATCTTCTGACCCTACCTCCATGCATGGAGTCAGGCAGAAAGGATAAGCACGAAATCCCATCAAGGAAGGAACAGAGAGCACCTGATGCTGTCCAGACTGCTTACACCAGAGACTGCTCCAAGAGGGAGTTACAGTGGGCTTGAAAATACTGGTGCTGCTGACTTTGACCAAAGGATGGTCACGTAACAGGGCTGCTATGTCCGCTGGGGTAGCTGAGTGAAATCAGGCCATAGTACTCAGTGATGATGTTCAGGTATGGCTCCAGATGTCCTGTGCCCTGGGTTGATAATGTCATTGCTGTTCTTACCACTGCTGGATAGACTAAAGCTAAGGCACTTAATCCTACCTGGACAGATACCTCGTGTTGCTGTATTCACGTAAATTCAATGCGGTTCTCTCTTCCCATGTAGCAGCTGAAGTGACTCTGTCCCTGTTGCTGTAACGGAGATGGGTCCTGAGGGTTTAAACTTCAGCAAGCAAAGCCTAAGAGGCCGCTTTGTCGTGTTATTACTTCTGGCAGGTAGCTTCATTTGTCCTTCCTATTCAACCCCAGAAACTGTTTAAGCCATTGGCCACCTAAGGGTGCGAAGTTGCTGGCGATTTTTTGAAAATAGATGTATAGAGATGTGAAAAAAACTGGGAGAAAAGCCACAGTGGGAGCTGAACTAGTATATCAGCCAGGGAAAAGCTGCCCAGGAAAGTGCTGTTAGGGACGACCTGCACTGCAGCACAAGTCTGGGCTCACCCTGCCACCAGCCGCAAGGCCAGTCCAGCTGCAGAAAACCAGGTCGGCACCTTCTGGGGCTTGAAAAAGAAACCAGAGAGGACATTGATCCTGACAAGTGATCATTTTGATTAAAAATATTGTTTGGAGGAAGGGAGCAGAAATTATGTTCATTATGTTCATGTCTGCTCAGCTTGGGCTGGTAGCCCCCCTCCACCACCCAGCCAGCCCTCCCTCCCCGCTTCGTGCAGGAGAAGGGCTCCTATCTCCTGAGAATCCCGATAAACCCTCCTCTCGCGCCCTCCCCTTCCCCCCCCCCGAAATAAAAGTGAGCTGTCTTAGTGCTAGGATGCAGAAACCACTTCCAAGCCAGCATTACATCAACATTGCAGCTGATAAAGGGATGCACAATGGAGTGTTAGACTAATAGAAAAACACAGCTCAGATAAGGCAGGCTCCTGATAGCCTGGGCTGATGTAAAATGCCATTGTCTCCCTTTCTGTCAGCTGAGTCACCGAGTGATAGGGAATTCCAGTGGCAATAGGCAAGTCAGGGGTCAGAAACCACAAACCCTGGGCAATGCAAATCCCCCGGTGTGGGCACCAGTGGGCAGACGGAGCTGGGGTGGGAGGACGTGGCTAGGGGTGCAGGTGGTGTCAAATGCCCCACGGCTGCAGGCATGGGGAGCAAGAACGAAGGATGGAAAGGGTCCAGGATGCAAGACTGAACTGAGCTCTACGTGCAAGGATGTACCCAGCACAGATCCCTCAGCACGACCAGTCCTGGCATGGGACCCATCAGTTTTAATGGCTTTTCCTTGCTGTTTCACCTCCCTCCCACTATCTCATCCATCTCCCATATTTTCCCCTGGTACTCTGAAGTCAGGGAGGGTGGGAAGTTAACTGGAGAATGCAGAGGAGGGGATGACGCTGGCACTGTCCTGGTTAACTGCAGTCTCTCAGGTTCTTTTGGGTCATAACCATCTCTTCCACAGGGCTTGAACAGCAACAGACACAAGAGGGAGTGAATGTCGTCTCAAGTCACCATCTCACAGTAGTCTGAATGATAAGATGGGAGAGGCATGGAGAAGAACGCTATGCCCGCACCCACCCAGGTGCCCGGAGCCAGAGGAGGATGTCTGTCTCCATCCCTCCGTGACAACGGGAACTCCCAAAGCCCACCAAAGACTGTGATTAGTCCCTTGGGCAGCGGGTGAGGGTGTTTTTCCCTCTACAGGCTTCGCTCTCATTTTCCAGTGCTGCCCTTTGATCTCCTCTCACACGGTCCCAGCCTGTGAGGCTGCTCCAGTGGAGGAACTCCAGATTACATGACAGGGTTATGTCATTTTTCCAGCGGACGTGCTGGCCTGGCTTTCAGTTGAGAGGGCTTTTTTTAGTGCCGGCACAGCGCTCATTGGCCAGACAGGTCCCAGAGAAAACCTGTGGTGGGAGCGCTGCAAAGACCTTGTGCCCTGGTAAAAATCTAGGGCAGTCAAATGAAACGCAGGACAGGCTCAGGAACCTGCCCTGGTCCTTATGCTCATGTTTACTCACATCTCCAGGGAATACAATGTGTTCAGAGCCTGCCGCAAGCCATCTGGCGCAAGATCAGCCCTGGCCAAAGCCTCGGTGTAAGGGCAGACCATGGGTTTTACACTATGAAATGGATGCTACCTCCCATCCAAGCACTTGGAGGTGGAGCAGAGCTACAAGGACGTTGCACATTAAAGGGCTAGAAAACATAAAACTCCAGTGACAGAGAATCATATCTGTCTGCAAATTTCCATAGATTGCACTTCTGTTTCACAAGAAGTGGCGATTTCTGGTCAAAAGTAAACAAACAAACAAAAAATTTATGTTTGTTTTCAAAAAAGATTTCTTAGAATTTTTTTTCTGAAAAATTTCTAATTAAAATATTTCTCTTCTCCCCAAACTAGTGGGTTTTCTTACCAGTCTGGACACTTGAGGACCACTTCCTCAATGTACAAAGGTAGAAGCAAACCCCAGATATTTGAAGAGTGCAAAAAAGGAGGATGAAGGCCAATCATCTACATGACTGTGAAGACACCAAGATGACCAGGAAAAGCTGCTGAAGGTGGAAGATTGTGGAGGAGACTCTGTCACATAAGGAGCTCTGACTCTTGCATCTTGATCTTACCTATGCTGTCTTTGTTTCAATAAACTGACGCTGATCAATCGAAGCAGCCTCCCACGTCCACTGCAAACTCTTCTGAGTGTGGAAAGACCCAACCTGAACCTAGCTTCTGATACTAGCTAGATGAATGGAGGGTACTTTCTTGTCATAGTGCCTGGCCTTAGTACTTAGGTGTACAAAGGACAGAAGGTCCTTTCCACTTGGAAGAAGAGAGGGATGGAGATTCAAGCCCCCCTTGCTCATCAGGACTCCTGGGGGTACAGATTGTGCTTTGGTTGCATCGGTTCCTAGAGGTGTGCTTGTGAAGGAGAAAGACAATATTCCAGAAAGCGCTCCTGAAATGCTAAAGGCTTCTTCTGAGTCAATCAAGACAAAGTGGTGTTTCAGAAGCTGACCCACACTTCCTCAAAACTCAGTATCGTTCTGGAGGTTCCCATCCCCTGGAGGTTCCTACCTCTTGTCTTTCGACTGAGGCAAACACAGGCCACAGTCTGCATGCATAGGCGTGGATCAGAGCTTGCGGTCTGCCAGCACTGATCACCTCTGGACAGAGCAGGAGAAGAGGTCTGGCACTGTATGCAAACTCCAGGCAGATGTTCACAGGAGAAATTTGTTATCTGCTCTGGAACACTATAAGGGCAATGGACTAACACCTCTGTTCCCATAGAGAAATCTTTAATGATCATAGATTTGGCAGGAAATTCTCCATGAAGAAAGGACTGTTCCACATAAAAACATCAAAAATTAAAAGCATCGACCCTTCTGGAATGGAAGGGTCCCTGGAACAGCCACTGTCTTCCAGAAGAAACCGTACCACTTTCGACTCAAGACTACTTAAAGAAGGTGGGCTCTCCAGTGCTAAACTGCAGCCTAGAAGAGGAAGGTGTTTCCCTGTGACACATTTCTTTGTTGAAATGATCAAAACTAGCCGAGGGCTCAAACTACAGTTGAAATGACCTCACTGCTGTGCTGTTTCCCTCCTTTGAGCTCATCAGTTCTTAGATCTGTCTTTGAAAGGTAGAAGCTATGCTACATTTGTTAGCTGCAGATGTGGTTGAGAACTGGGGAACAGGCTTCACAGACCCAGGGACAGAGGATGCAGGGTAGATTTTAGATTTCAGGGAACAGAATAGCCTGGGTCTGGTTTCAAATTCCTGCAGATGCCCAGTGCTGTGTTTTGGAAATGCTTCTGTAGCAATAGTTATGAAACACAAGAATTTCCAGACTAGATCCTCAAAGATCTTTTGAAGTCAATGGGATTTCTTTATCAATATGACTGTGGGGTATTGTGCTCTCATGAAAAAACCTTTACCTTCCACAGCACAAAACCCATGGTGATATATTCTTTACTTGCAGACAAATGCATAGAGTTTATCCTCCTGCAAAGATCCTGGATGGAATTCAACTGAAAGATTCAGGAACCTAAATTTAGGGCTTAAGATGATTGTCCTCACATAAGATGCGCTAGAGAAGTCAAGATGCCTACATGGGGCTGAAAGACAAAGTAAATGCAGGTAACTCATGCCCTTCTGCCCAGCAACTGGAAATTAAGTGGAGATACCCCAGGGCTGACCTAAACCTGGTGCCTGGATTAGGGTGAGTTAATCTGCTCTTCTGCCTGCATGGTCTGGGTCTGCAGTGACTGTTATGAGACCTGAGACACCCAGAGCCTATGAAGACCCCTCCAACATATGTACGTAGTGCAGGTATCTGATCCTGCAAGCTGAATTCTTCCCTCCATCCCTTCTCAAACTAAGCAGAAAGTTGCCCCTACGCATTTTAAAAATAGTATTTTTATGATGGATCTTCACTCAGTGAAGTCTTGGCTTTTTATGTTTCCTCTTTTCTCTCCATATATACTTAAGCATAGCTGCACATCATGACTCCACATCAGCTCAAGGCTTGTAGGCCACCAAGGAGCTCAGACCATCACCTGCAGTGGTGACCTAGTGGTCACCTACTCCCACTGTATGTCTGTTTACATGCAGAAACCCCACCGATGGGTCTTATTTGGTGTCAGCTTCAAAAACATTTAAATCATGCATGTGTTGGGAGAGATGCTGTGAAGATAAACCCCAAGCAGTGTAGCTGGGCTGTTGCAGATGGTTGAGATCTTAAGAGCCAGGTTCCCAGCCATCAACTCACCCTTTTTCCAGAGAGACAGACACTGCTGAGTTTCTGCTGGGGAAGAAAAATACAGTCTGGCACTCAAACCTTGAAAGGTTTCCGGCCCTGGGATTAGATGACCTCAGTATGCCTTTTTCATATCTACTACCACAGATATAGGCCTAACTTGAGCCTGCTGGGATTTCTTGGACAAAACTACTCTTTTTTTTTTCATAGAGAAACTCAGTTTATTTAGCTTTTGTATTATTATTATTGTTCCACTTTTCAATGGGAACGTACTTGTTTCACCGAATCCTGTAAAAATTCTCAGTGTTGGATGGAAAATGATAACTTTTCTTATCCTACAGATTTGAAGACCTCTACAGTCCACATCAGGCATTTAATTCTCAGTTTCTCAGTACAGGGATCAGCTTTTACTCTTTTCACATGTCTTTCTAATTTTTCTTCATGACAATACAGGGCTAGGCACAAGGGCTGCTGCTTTGTGAATAAGTGACCAGAGAAGGGCTTTTCCACCTGAAAATGGTCTCTGCATTTCAGAGTTTGCATCAACCCTTTTTATTCACCTGTCCTGAAATAAAATTAAAAGGAAACGTACACTGTCAAAAAGCAGCAGCTCGTATTAGGTCTCATATCCCAACGCTCTTGATCACTGTTGTTTTCTCATCTTTCTTGTTTTTTTTCCATGCTAGCTGTGGGGCAGAGGAGCTGACCGACTCCAGTCCTCTGGCTTGCTGGTTATGACTGTATGTTAAAGGTTAAATCATCTTGGCTGCCTCCCCCAAAGCCCTCATAGCTCGGTGGTCCTGGCATCCTGTGCAACGCCATGTCATCTGAAGGAGCCACAGAAAGGGAGGACAGCTGTGGCTTAGAGCAAACTGTGGTGTGATCCCAGCTTCTGTCCTCAAGGATTAAAAACTGTTCAGACATGAACATTGAAGTCATCCTTCAGCTACGCAGTGCTATCCCCTGCTTGGTATAAGCCAGCTTCTTTTCACATGCATCCCTTTCAGCATTCTCAGACAGCTGGTCCGGTCTCTGTCAATGTCAATGGGAAGTCTTCTACAGAGCACAGGTATTGTATCTTGAAGGTGGTGCCTTTCCATGACCTCTGCCTGCATATGTGTGAATCCGTCATGATGCTCTGTAATCTTAGAAGATTTCCATATTTATTATGAAATCTGGAATTGCCTTCTTTATGGAAAACAGGCTGACTTAAAAAGCTGACTTCATTTTGGAAGTGGTTGGCTTGGCATGCCTTAAAAACATCTTGTGATGCAGCACCAAATACATTCTTCTGCCCTGAGATGAAATTGTAAAGTGGCTGGAGTCAAATCTTCCCAAAGCCATTACTGAATGTCTTGGCCCATCTCAAGAAATAGATTTTCCTGAAGGAGACACTTCCCAGTATGAGCATCGCCACCGCCAACCTCCTGAGAGCAGCTGTGGAGTTAGGAGAGATGCCAGCAACCAGAAATCTACTTTTTGCCCTGGTACGCCAAATCCGGGCTAGGAGAAATCTTCCATGTGGCAATTATTGCCACTAAAAATACACCCGTGTGAAAGTTGGTATTTAAGTGCGACGATGTCCTATCTGAAGGCAAGAAAGTTGAAAGGTCTGCGTTGTTTTGGTTTGTTTTGCTTTTCAAGGAGGTAAAGGAGTTTCATTTTCAATCAATATCTCTATGCAAAGTTAGACTTGAAAAGACAACTTGTGGCTCAAATCAATTTGAAACTGCCATGAGGGAAAAGGAAAATTTGCATCCAAAGAAATTCTAAATGAGGTGTGTTTGGTTTATAAACTTACTTTGAAGATACACAGTGAGTCTCCGAAAGCATCCCTTCATGAGTGCAGAAAGGCACATATGGTCTTTGGAGATATTGCTGGTAAATTCCCCGTTTTTGGTCCAACACATTCCTTCCCCACCGCGCCAAGGTCTGTGGGATTCCCAGTGGGATGGCACAGCTACAACAGTTTGAACATGAGGGGTTGTTCCCATTGCCCCAACGGGAATATCATCCTCCCCTTCCTGCTCTGCCGATGGGAAAGATTCCTAAAGCTGGAGGTCCTGGCACAGAAGGAGACTGTAGTGAGGATATAAAAGGGGGAAAATTAGGATGGAGAGAGGACAGGGAGAGGTGAGCTGTATTGATTGGTGTGTGAAAGGCCTCCCGGGAGCCCCGTTGCTGAGAGACAGTCCTGGGAGATGCAAGGCTGGAATTAATAACTGCTCCATTGGGGCCCTGTTTGCTCTCCTTGCCCAGAGCCAGAGGACTTTGGTCGCAGCTTATCACCCAGCCGAAAGCCCCAGGAATGCAGTCACAGGCAAATGTGCATGTTCACACGACATCTATTAATCAAACTACTCCCCCACCCTTTAACCCTTTGCAGGCCAGGGACTGGGGAGGAGGTGAGCATAGCTCTGCTTTGTCTAAAGTTAGGGTCCGGGGAGTCTCTTTAGAGCAAATGGAGATAGGGGTAAGCCTCCTGTGAACGTTGGCTAAGATACCATTCCCTTGGTCTGCATCCAGGGCTTTTCTAAAATGATACACACACCCCCCTTCAAAATGCTTAGGGAATTGATTTTGATACCTGCACCTGAAGTCATCCCTTTTCAGTGGGATCTAAGCATCCAACCACCTTAAAATGCCTTGAAAGTCTCAATCCTTGGCCCTGAAAAATTATCACAGACTTTTCTTCCTCTTCACTCTGTTTCAAATTTCGGGTTCTCTTTGCCCTCACACCATGTTGGTTGTTCTACAGCTTCCTTGAGCTGCCTGTGGCTACGGCTCCTCTGCTGCTGTGCATGTCCGTAATGGGACGATCTCCGCTCTGAACAGCACAGAGCTAATCGGACACACTCTTTCTCCCCAGCTTTCCCCTGGGGACACAACACATTACAGGAGAATGGCTCTGCTGCAGCCTACAGCAGGATAGATTTACCCCAGCTTGTTGACTCCATGGCAAAACCAGCCACCTTCTTGCCTGGCTGTTGAGTGTTTTAATCTCAGCAGTGTGAAGCAGAGTCTGTTCCTGCCTTGAAACATGAAGTTGAGGAAGGCTTTCAGGCTCTTGGCTTGTTAGCAGTTATTTAGCCAGCTACATTAGCCAGAGAGTCTCTGTAGGCCCTTCATGATGAAAGAAGAGACAGTGGCACCTGCCAAGGGCAATTTAGCACACCCAAGTTAGGCTCCTGCTCTGTATTATCCCCTGGAAGATGCTGATGACAGAGATCCCAGGAAAGCATCGCCTCCTGAATTAAATGTTGCAGGTTGGCCAGGATGGGACATTGCTTCATTGGTTACCCTGAGATGTCATCCCATCCTTGCCAAGACCCTGAAATCCATAGGTTGGATCAACAAGTCAATTAAACACAGACAGACATCAAACAGACCTTTCAGGATGGCACCAGGGATGCTCCAGTGCTGCAAGGTACATGTGAACTTGGGAAATGTCAGCTGGGCATTAGTAGATGACTCCTACAGAAAAGTGAGGTTCTGGGATGGCCTCCCAGGAGGACCAGATGGGATAAGAAGCCCACCCAACCTACAGATGGACTCTGAGCAGCTGCTGGTGTGGTGACCTAGAGCGGAGGCTGATGCTACTCCTCCCTGTCCTCTGTCCCCTGTTCCTGGATAAACAGCGCCCAGTGATAAGGTGCCCATTTGTAAAAGGGGTGGGGACTGAGCAGCTTTGGAGAAGTGTAGTCAGTTCCCCATCACCTGAAGTTTTCCACCCAGACTGGCATTTTGTCCTCCAACACCACCACCAGCAGCCATGTTGGGTGACAGGGTGAGGCTGTGGCTTTTGCCACAGGCCAGATCAGACTGGATGATGAGGTGGATGACTTTTAGCCTTCCTGCATCAGGAAGGAAGAAAGACAGATCTTTGTGCGTCATGTCTTGAGAAGTCTTTAGCCCTGGATCCTGTCCTGTTTACCTCATGTCAAGAGAAGGAGCATGAGCTGAAGAAGGGGCTTGAATGAAGACAGAAAACTCCACCCCAGAGGTGAGAATTGAGGTATTTTTACCCCCATTTGAATTCCCAGCCTAATTAATGAAGTCTGCCAGGCTTGACTGGTGGCAGAACAACAGGCCCCTTCTCATCAGGGCAGGTTTCACCTGTTAAGGACAGTGATGGAGAAAAAGGACATCATTGTTATTAGCTGGCATTTCTAGGTGTGCAAAATTTTGGGTTCTTCTAGCTGTCAAAGAACCAAGCACATCTTTTGGAGTTGGATCAGTTCATTTCTGAAGCACCACCAGACTCCAACCTCTGCTTTGAGCTTTGAAAAATTCCCCCCTCAGATCCAGCTGTGCCTAAAAACATGAATTCCTTTTGAATGAAACTAATCCAAAAAGAAGCACTACAGCTGTTAATGAGCGGTTTGTCAACAGGACAAGAGCAGGGCTGTCCCAGAGTAAACTCCCACTGAAATTTGTGCAGTGTGGGCATCATGCGTTCAAGACCAACTGTTGGCTACATTGAGCCACTTCTACATGGCCACCCCACTGTCTGTTGTAGTCTTTCTTCTTGCTCTTCCACAACCTGTAGCATAGGACTTGACACGCATCTGTGCAGCACCCAAAGCAGAGGGACACTATGAGGCCCAAGCATGAAAGACAAACGCTAATAAGGACTAATCATATTACAGGAAATCATTCCTTATTCCTGACTAATCAATGCACAGAGAGAAAGAGTTATGAACAGAAAAAATGCTTTAGGAGTTCTGCAGTCCAAGCAACCTCCAACAAACCAGGATTTAAGAAAGGGAAGGTGGGTGGGGGGTGAGGGCGAGGAAACTCTAGCAATTTGACACTTCTACCTGTAAATAATTGTTCATCCAAACCCTAGCGATAAGCATATGACACTGTCCATGCAGATTAGGACCCCATCTGAGAAGAAAACCCTTCTTGCTTTACCTCTTCTTGTCAAAGGCTGTGTTGTTCCCAAAGAGTTAACAGCAAAGTAGGTCTGCAATTACGCGGGAATAATGGGGTGTGATTGGGGCACTAAAGAGTTGGAATTGATTTTTTTCAGGCTTTCAGCCCTAGAAGCCCCTCCCTGACTTCCTGGTAACTCATGACCAGCAGGGTCAATAGAGCAGAAATCCTTCTAAAGGGCCAATCTGTATTTGAATTATTTAAACAATGTAGTACAGCCAAGTTAAATGGGGCTTATCAAATGCTACACCTCTTAAAGCACAATTGGAGACAGAAGGATATTAACTGCTGAATGCTCCACTGCTGGCCCAAGGGAGGGGAGGGGAGAAAAAAGAGGAGAGAAAGAAAAAAAAAAAAAAAAGAGGGAGGGCAAGGCAGACTGGTTTATGCAAGGGGAGGAGCAGGTGTTCGCTGCATGGTCTCGGCCAGAAACGGTCTCTTCTTCCCTTTGGAGACCATCCATGCTTACCCAAACTGGGGTTGTCTTTACTGTTCTGACTCAAGGGAAACAAAAAAACAAGACTTGGGGTATCTGAATGCTTAATCTGCATCATCTCCCTCCTCAGGATGAGAGCAGCTGGGGATACTGCGCTAGAGGATATGGGTCTTTTCTTCACCTTTTCCAGAAGGAAACACACGTTGCGATAGACTGTGGGTTGTTACCCCTGGGCACAGCTTGGGATGTGTACTTTGCCCAGAGAGGGCTGAGACATGGAGCCATCCGCAGTGGAAAAGGCGCAGTGGAAAAAGGAACAGGAAGCTGAAAAACATAATGATAGCAGGATTTTCCTCCAAATTTGGGAGTCAAATGAAAAAATCTCATCTACTGAGACAGGGCAGGGAGAATTAGGGAAAGTCCAGCTTGTCAAGCAGCCTTGAAAGATGGTTGCAAGCATTTTTGCCCATAAAAACAGTGAGCTTGCTTAGGTTTGGGAGCCAGGAATTTATTCGTGAAAACAGCTCTTGATTTTCTTACCAAGGTGAAAGCAAACGAGGATCCACTGGGACGTTTTTCTGGCCATTTATGCTGCATCACCCCAACCATTTTGCGGTGTTTCAGGTGACTGTCCGTGCATTGGGAAGCTCAGAGGGTCCCTGGTGGGATACGGAGGGTAAATAGTTCACAGGTAATTTGTGCACTGACATTTTCACATGACTTGTTTGACCCGCACAGAAAACAAATATGTTTGCAAGTAAGAAAGAGTGATCTGCCAACAAACTGCAAACAGGCCCCAAAAAAACCTGAATTCACTAGATGATGTATGGATGGGCGAGAAATAATTCAGCCGCATACAACCATGCAGTAAGGATATAGGGGGAAAAGGTTCGTAAATTATTCATGGACCAAAAATGTATAAAAATTGGTTAACTGACTTGCTAAGGTTTTACCAGAAAGCCGTAAGTCTAAAGCAACAGAGAAAAGATGGAAATACTCAGATTAACAACGCTGTCTTAATGGCCCATGTTCCTTCGTTAATGTAGCTACTGTGCTGCCTCTGAGCTAATTAACCCTGCTAATTAATGGGGGTTTAGTTTAGAGAGTTTTCTTGATTACGGTTTTCCTTAACAAGTCTATATTCTCTGTGCTGTGTGCATGGAAGTATCAGCTACAGAGAGTTGATTTTTGGGAGGGGGTCTTTGCCAACCCCTGAGCTGAGCTGCCGTGCCCAGGCTGAACCCCCAGCCCGACAGCAGCGGGTCGGGGACGTGCAGTCGGCCAGAGCTGGCCAGGAAAACCCGGAGGGAAACATTTCCTGCTGCAAAAGGCTCTCCCATCCAAACTGGAACATTTCAGGAGACGTCGCTGATTTCAGAGAGGTTGTGTATTTTTATTTTTCTTTAAAGAAAAATAATGAGTGGAAGGAGAGGAAAGTTTTCCTGACTCTGTTCCATCCTTTTTATCAGAAGTTAGGAATATAAGAAGGTGCCTCACAGCTCAAATCCAGCCCAGTGCTATCTCAGTATTTGACATTATTTGTCATTTGGGGAAGAATTTCAAAATGTTTAGATTTCGTTACGGTTCAAATTGAAGCCCCAAACTCAACCCTTCCTCCCCCTCCTTGCCAAGCAGCGTTTGCCATCCTTCCCTAACCGCGCTTTTAGGACCGTTGCTTGCTGCAAACCCAAACGGGTTTTTGGGCCAATGTCTGTAACCTCCAGCTCAAAGAAAACCGGGTGCTGGGTTTGCTCACTCAGCCATGACGGATACAGCCTCAGGCACCCTCCGCCTCCCCGTGCGTGTGCGGGTCCTGTCCCTGCCGGCTCTGGACGTCACATCTCCAACGGGTTCTTCCGCCTTGAACGCTGGACATCTCAGTGAAGGTCACCATCGCCAGCACCCCCTGCTTTCGCACGCTGCTTTCCCACCCTGCGGCACTGGGCGACGTTGGAAGGGGACGGGATGATCACAATATTGAGAAAGCTCAACCCAAGCAAACGTAGGATTTATAAACTCCTGGCCTAGCCCGCAGGCTGCAAGGTCGTCCCTTATCTGAGTTTGCAGAGGGTTTGCAAAGTGCTGGCAGCCCTCCAAATATGTTTGGGAGTTTTTACTCTAACCTAAGGCTGCCGGACTCCCACATTTGACATTTTCCAAGTGCTGTTAAACGACAAGGCAGCGACCGGGAACAATGTGTGATTATAACAGCCGGCTGGGATAGGGAAAGCCGCTAGCTGAGGCTTTCCACGAGCCGTAGCAAGTGTGGAAGCTCAGCAGCTTGGCCGCCCGCCCCGCGGGAGTCGTCTCCAGCAGGGATGCTGCAGGGTGGAGGGAGGTGTTAGGCAAAGCCAGCGCTTGCCCCTTGAAAGCCTTTTAAGCGTGACCCAAAGGTGGAATAATAAAGTTTTGCCTTTATCAGAGCCGCTCTGTGAGCACCCCTGCCTGGCTGCCTCTGCTTTGCCTGCAGATACCCCACAGGCTGCACTGTCATGGTGCAAGACCCTGCAAGGGATCCCGTTCACTGGTCTTTGCCAAAGTCATGGGTCTGGGCTGTCACCCCCATTACATGAAGAAACAAGACCAAAAGGAGCTATACAGATGACGCAGAGTCAGTAAAGGAGCTTGTGGACTTGAACCCGGGTTTCTCAAGGTCTGCATTAACCCCCGCATAGACTGTTCTTCCCCTTTGTACCTTAATTAATCCATCAGCAGCAAGGAATAACCACAGTTAAAGAGCTACATTCATTAATGAAAGTGCCCAATATTGCACAATAACTTCAATGAACTGAGGTGCCCTAATTCTTAGCTGGGAATATTTCCTTTATTTGGTGGAAAAAAGAGGAAGAGAGGAAATCCATTCTGAGGACAGACAAAAATATAAACTCCCTCGCTATTTCCCCTTTTTCTTCCTTTTATCTGGCTGCAAAACTGACTGTGCAGAACAGTGAGTAAAAGAAAATAAAAGAAAGAAGAAGGAAAAGCAAGAAACAAGAGTGCTGGTTTTCCTTCTTTCTTTCTCAAGAAAACAAGTCCAGAATAATTCTTCCAAAATACAGTTTCCCACCTGAAAGCTGCCCCCGCTTAGAAATTATTTTTTGAGGGGCAATGATGAAAGGAGAGGAATGGCTGAGGAGAAGCAACATGTGCTTGAATACAAATTGGATTGGAAGTGCAAAGGGGGTTATTAGTCAGATAGGGAGGATTATTTTACATCTCGACCACCTATACAAACACATGTGCAACCACCTAAATGAAATGCTGGCTTAATCATCCCGGTCAAAGTCCTCTGAATACAAGCAAGGCATGTTGTACTGTGGATTAACAGGAGGAAAAAAATTAAGAGATTCTATATACAGGGTTTTCCTGGCTTTGGTTTGAAACCCCAGGGTCAAAGCAAAGCTCTGATTTCAAACAACCGTATTTTGAGTGATCCTGTTTATTCCAAATGTCTGCTGAGGCTTTGACTCCGAGCTATTAATACAAAATAAATAATTTTCACACGAGCTAGTTTTGCCTCCATTGCCAGAAAAATAAAGCAAGGCAGCCACAGAAGCGATATGTGTGAACAGCAGAGAGGGAGCGAGACGGGCCACGGGCTGCTGTGATGTTCTCAGCTGCTGAATGGCATGCGGAGCATCTCTGGCAAGGGACGCCGAGCAAGGCTGCCTTGGCCAGCATGGCAAAGGATGCTTTTGCGACACGTACGGGGTGGTGGGAGACTCCCAGGGCGCAGTAGACCATGGGGTTTATGGCATCTAAATCCACTGTTGTTTGAGAGGGTGTGTGACCTGCAATAAAGGCAGCTTAGCCCCTGCGAGCAGTAGCTTCGAAAGCTGCCCGTTGTGGATCCTGCCGGGCAGATGTGAGCCCAGATGATGCAGATGTGTTGGCACAAGACCCTGCAGTGGGTGCAGAAGCATGCAGAGGACTGCCCTTCTGTGGTGCTTAGCGCAAGCGTGTTTTCTTGGCAAGCAGCATGCCACAAGAGTGCTCTCAAGTATGCATCCAAGGGATCCCTCGAGGAATCTCATTCTCAGTGGTGTGGCACCCATCCAGGCTGGCTGGGATGTGCTTAGAACCACAGTACTTGGATCCCCAGCGCAGGGGAGCAAGAGGTCAAGAGATAAAGGCAGCAGGTCCCTGCTCAGCTGCGTTCCCAGCGGATGCCAGGGACGAGCTGTATTTGCACACCTGCTGCCAAGCCCCCTCCCATGTCGGTAGTCGTACACTCATAGNATCCAGGCTGGCTGGGATGTGCTTAGAACCACAGTACTTGGATCCCCAGCGCAGGGGAGCAAGAGGTCAAGAGATAAAGGCAGCAGGTCCCTGCTCAGCTGCGTTCCCAGCGGATGCCAGGGACGAGCTGTATTTGCACACCTGCTGCCAAGCCCCCTCCCATGTCGGTGGTCGTACACTCATAGCCCACTTACCACCTCCACCAGCTGCTTTTCTGGTCCCCTTTTTGCAGGTGGATGTCTTGAGCTCACCAGGGCACTGCATCTGGGTACCAGATTTTTGATTTAGTGATGGAGTGAAACGGGAGGGAGGGAAACACGTCAACAAATCGGGGCCTCAGCGGTGGGAAATATTTGTGCAAACCTCTGTGCAGAGGCCACCCGGCCCCCTCCTCCGGCGTACATGAAGGACAGCCCTGCTATTTGTCTCCAAGAACAACTTTAAAGTCTCCACCACTTGCTTGTTATGCACCCCGTAACAAAGGGGCTTTGGTGTGGGAGCTGCCCTGGGAGAAGGCGAGGGAATGGATTGCTGCGGAGATGTGGGAGGTGTTCGCTGGAGTCAGAGTCCGCAGGGAGAGCGCGTGGCTGGAAACCTCTACCTACCATTCACATCTGGCTCCTGCAGTTTTGGTGCTGGATTTTAAGGACCGATTAAACTATGTATTGATCGATCTAGCTAACTTAAATTATCAGGTTATAAAAAGACATACATTTGATTAAGCTGTAAGATCTCCGAGACGAGACTGTGTCCTACAGAAGGTGAGTGTAACAGTGAGGTGTAACATCCCTGTTAAACTACTGGGATGTAGAAGAAGCAGGTGAAGCTTTAATACATAGGTGTTTCTTAGGGGGAAAAAAAATCAGATAAAGTTTTAAACACAATTATATAAATTCTGGATCTGGATATCCATCACCTATGATTTTCTAGAGGCAGGGGGAGTGTACCAGGGGAAAAATCGCTACAAGCTCACCTCGTTCTCATCTTTTTCAACAGATATCTCCTAACAGCAGCTCTTTTCAATTTGGAGGAAGGAGGTATAAACACAGTCCGTCGCTGTCACAAATTACACATTTCAGTTTCCCACGTTTGGCAAAACCAGGGCTCAGCATACTCCTAGAGCAAAGCACCGGCTTGATTTTGCTGTCACCCTTGGAGACCAAAGGTGGCTGGACACTGTCATGTTAATAAGGTCTCGATCTCAAATAGAGCACCTGTGCACCTAATAATATAGACAAATAACAATAAAATTATATTTAACCTGCCCATCG
This sequence comes from Steatornis caripensis, assembly GCA_013398225.1. Classification (NCBI taxonomy): domain Eukaryota; kingdom Metazoa; phylum Chordata; class Aves; order Caprimulgiformes; family Steatornithidae; genus Steatornis; species Steatornis caripensis. The sequence continues at coordinate 68,757 of VZSC01012396.1, read as the reverse complement.
TTCCTCGAGGTGCTCGGGATCTGCAGTGTCCCAAAGGAAATCCATGAATAACCAAAATCTGAAGTCCCACCAGCACCAAGGCAGGAGAGCAGAAGGGGCCAGCTGGCTTTCCTGAGTCATGAGATGTAGGCATCTATTAACAATTACCTTTTTGGCTCCACTAAGTGCACTCAGCCTGACTTGGTTTTATTGGCATCACCCATCTCCCAGTAAATGTGATAAGAGAGTCTGATTAGCCATGGCTTTCAGACCAGGCTCTGAGCTCGTCTCCGGCACGGCTGTCTGAAGGCTACTTACCACATGTGCTTTTGCCACGCTTCCAGGCCTGGGAGGGTCTAATGAAGATTGCCCCTGGGCTTCACTGTTTATTTTTAGGCAAGCATCAGAATTAAGACCAATTTAGCTGCCCCTTCTTTTCCTTTTGTTTTTTTCACCAGGCTCAGTCTAAACACGCATCTCAAGAACGAGACTTTTTTTATTGCCAAGACAACACGTGATAAGGAAAGATCATCTGTCTGCGAGAAAATTACTTCTGTGGGCTTTGGAAAGTGGTCCCAAGGGTCTGATTCCAGCACAGGCACAGCCCCTGGAGAACGTTAAGAATTATAACCCCCATGATAAGAAGGCACTTTCTTCTATAGTTTTTTTATTTCATAGCAATAGTCACAGCTTAAAGATAAGAACAACATACATTTTGTTTAACTAGGCTCTTGTTCCTTGGTGTGGAGCTCACTGTGAACTGGCATCCATCAAGCTCTTTTGTGATTTACATGAATACCCGATTCTTCTGATAAGGGAAAGTGTAAGTCAACACAGTTCTGTTGTAATTGGGTGTTACCTGTTTAGATACAGAACTGCTATCTCAGCATCAGTTTACAGGCAAGCTCGACTTTACCTTTCCTTGCTAGGTGCAGAGAGAATGTCTCTTGGTTTTGCATTGGCCCCCAAGTGCTGCAACCAGCTGCCTTGAAGCATCTTTTCTCTTCAGTCTAGTGGAGGTGGTCACAGGACGCTGTGGATGCTAAAAGTCAATGTGCAGTCAAACAGCGATCGGAAAAAAATACAGAAGAAAAATCCCCAGTTAAACCCAAAGTCCTCATTTCAAGTTCAGTATAATCCCCAGTCACAGACTGGTGGAGACTGCGTGGTCTGGCAAAGAACTACTACCATATCCTTATTTCGCTGATGTAATTTTTTATCTTAGTGAGCAGCATTTCATGCTCATAGTATAAAAAAAGATGTGGCTATGATAGCAGCAATCTCTGACCCTCAGCATACCAAGACTTCCTTGCACTAGATGATAGATTTACTAAGACATCTCGAGGCATGATAAGTTTGCAACCTAAAAACAAACCAGAAAAGGAGCCCAGTAAAGGATTTGATGACTGCCATGAAGCAGGACTTCTCAGAAGAGAGACCATAGCTCTACCTTGGACCTTACCACCTTTAATTGGATGCCAGAAAGAAGGAAAGACCAGAAACAACCTGAATCTCCCACTTGCAGGCTCTGAGGGTCAGAGGATCGAAGAAATGAAATACAAGTTACTAACCAAAATGATCATTTTGGATAAGGAATACCCTAAATGCTGCCCACTGCTTGCTCTCTCTCTGTCTGATGTCTTTAGGTGATCCAAGCTCAGGAACCTGAAGTAGAAAAGCAGTGTGGAAGTCATCCATCAGCAGTAAGATGATCCCTTCTGCTTCCATCCCAAGTTTTAAAATCCGCCTACAACTTTTCATGATTTCTCTGGTCTAATCCAGGGTCCAACAGAAACCCCAGCAGAGCTATGGGCAGCAGCACAGGACTGCAGGGATCTCTCAGGAACTACTGGTAGAGGGGCCAGGAGACCACTCATCAGTGAGATGCAGACTAGGAAGATCCCATACAATGACAGTAAAGGGATGTTTGGATGTATCTCCCTCCCAAAATCAAAGGTGAATCTGGGTGATCTGCCAGCTCCTAGCTGGGATGATACAGGAATGCCCAAAGGTCTTTTATTACCCAAATTCTCCTCTTGGTATGAACCCACCGGATGGCAGTGAAGGTGCAGCAATGCTTTGCCATGAAAGGGCTGTTTATCTCCCCAAACCACAGTGATATACCACACACCAAACCTGCACTGCTGCCCAGATGGAAGAAACATTGCATCCTGCTAGCATACACTCAGGGCTGGAAAAACAAGAGGAGCAGTACAGTAGACAGGTCTTCTTCCCAGAAGTGGGATCCAGATCTTCAAAAAGAGTAAGACTCAAAGCCTGGCTGCTCCCCAGCCTCCCCAAAAGCTTCTGCTCAATGCAATGTCTTGGTTGAGCCACCCTCACCCAAGTGTTGGCCTCCAGGATGCAGTAGGTCATGCACCAGCTGAAACATTGCCTTGCCCATGCTTGGCTGAAGCCCCTCTCTCTAGAGGTAGTTTTGGGTTGAGCGGGCACCTCTTGGCAAGCAGAGATCATGGCTCTGTTGGCCTCAGCTGTCCTCAGAGGCTGGGAATATTTGCTGCCAATGGAGACCTGAAAAAATACTCCAGCCTACATAGTTGAAAAGGTAACTTGTTGTATTGGCTTGTTTTTATGAGTTTAAAAGAATTTCTTGGCCACCACACTGTTAGAAGACAGGGATTTTATGGTGGTATACAGAGAGATATATAGATACGAATATATATATAAAATGCTAATACACTTTTAGCAAGGGAGAGCTGAGGTTTAAGAGGCTATTTCCTGGCTTAGTCTAATTCTCTCAGTAGACGTTTTCTTTCACACTAAGTGAAATTCTGGCTGAATTAAAGAACCGCTTTTCCTCTTATCTGCTGTTCCTCTTATCTAATTCCAAGGCAAAGGCTGGGAGCTGAGAGACAGCCAGGGCATACCATTTTACAGCTCACCTTCCCACCATTCCCCCGGGCTTGCATCAAATGCCAGGAAGATTTGTGAAAATACAGCCTGTCACTCTCAACCCAGCCATACAGGGGTAACAGCAATGGGGAAGCCACAAAATAGGTCACTTTGCTGGATATCTTGGGGGGTTTTTTAGGGCAGAGGCTCCCAAAATCTCCTACAGACCCCAGTGAAGTGGTTGCACTATGACCTCTGCGAAGCAGGGACCACCTTTTCCATTAAAAGGTTCAGGTCCATTGACATGCGCGAGCCTCCAAGGGTGTCATGAAAAGGGAAGCAATAAAAAGCACCACCCTAATTCGTTATTTACATCACTACTTGTTTCTGGCTCCTGAGCCAGCTTGGTGCAACAAGCAGGAGCCAAAAGACCTCAGCTCCCTCCCTGGCTCCACCACTGACTTACTGCTTAGCCCTGGGCAAGTCCCTCTGTTTCTTTGCACTTCTTCTCCCGCTTCAGCAAGGTCTCTATCTCGGTTATAGAGGTTGCCAGTTTTGGGTGAGCAGGATATGTTTGTCCAGCGCCACACACAACTGAGGCTCCTACTTCAAACTGATCCTCTTCATGCCATGGTGACACCACCACTTGTGCCTAATTAGAGTAGCCCTTAACTAAGAAACCTCTTTTATCCTTGGATTTTTCATTAGTGTCTTGTCCCAGAGTTATTCACATAACCTTTCTCCAGGTTCCCTCCAAGTCCTCCCTTGTCTCGAGGTATCATCAGCCTTTTCCAGGCTTCATGTTTGTGGGTCCCAGGCTTTGCAACTGAGTTAGATGTGCCAAGAGCTGAGTTTCTCACTTAGGACAGGTTTATTAGGTGTGCATTGTCATTGTCTTACATGTCTGTTCCCTAAATTAAAAAAAACACTGGTAGGCACAGAGGTGTTTAGAGCCCTTAAATCCAAATTAGCTACCGTCCTTCTTTCCCACACGCAGGTTCTTTCGATACAGCCTTAATTCAGGCTACTTGCAGCCCACCTCCTTGCAGCATCCTGCTGTCTCTGGCAACACCAACCAACAAAAATCCCAAACAGACAAGGTCCTTCCTTGCAGGACCCAGACACCCTTCCAAGAAGGTACCTGCTCCACAGTCAGCCGGGAGTTGCAGCAGCCTCATCACAGAATCATCACAGAATGGCTTGGGTTGGAAGGGACCTTGAAGAACATCTGGCCTCAATTTCAAAAGCAGTGTGGATGCTCAACACTGGGTCTCAGGAGAAGCTGTTATTTGCAAGGTTTTTGAGAAACAGACAGGGCAGCATATGTTTATAGGTCTACAGCAAACTGCATGAGCTGCAGTTATGCCACGGTGAAGTTCTGCCTATACAGAAGGGTCAGAACAGGTATTGCCACAGGCGCAACAGGGTTGTGGTTGAACACCCACTGGGGGACGCTGCGGGGGCTGAGATGGTCATGAGCGCCCAGGAGTTTGTTACTACTCTTTTCCTCCTTTTTTCACCATCGTCTTGCACAGTCAGTGCTCACCTGCAGACCAGGAGGCCACAGGAAGTGGACAGTGGCACATCCACCTCTGAGGGAGCCGAGAGGTCTTGGTTTGAAGCACAATCTCATGCCCAGAGCAAAGAAGAGGCACAGACTCCTGCTTGTCCTCCCAGCCCTCTCCCTCGCCTCCTGGGGAACTTCAGGAAAGTCTCCTGCTTTGATTTCCCCTCCTGTGAAACAGGGGCGAAATATGCTTCCTCAGAGATGGGCTGGTGAATAGGGATGTACAGCATCATAAAATGATGGTGATTAGAATGACATGCCTCTTCCCATTTGAAACAGATACAGATCTGGCCCAATAATTCCACAAAAAATCACGGTATGAATGTCTTTAATACACTGATCTGATTTAAAAAGAAACAGGAACCTAGAGTTAAAAAGCAGGTGGGTTTTATCGCCTCTTTTATTATTTAATTTGGCTGGAATGTCTGTCTTTTCTTTTAAGATGAATGAACCTTCTGCTGGGAGCAACTCCCTTACACTTTGCTTTCAAACCAAAATTGACGGGATTTTAGGGGATTTTCTGTTAAAAAAAAAAAAAAGAAAAAAAAAGCGCCCCTTCCTCATAGTAGAAATTGTGTTCAGCTGCTGTCATGAAAAACTCTTGCTAAAACAACAATATCCTTCTGAGGAATTTACGCCACGCAGAGTAGCTGCAGCCCACAACATTTCTGGTCTCTCCTGCTCTGACAGGTTTAGACGCCCAGCCCTTCGGTTGTTCACATAAATTCAGGCTGTCATAAGGAGTTTAGGTTGCCTGGGACGGGGTCAGCAGCGCTGCACCTACCTGCCACAATGTGCTAATCGGGCCTCGGACCTCTTTAAAGTTCTGCCGAATCAGATGGTGAGCACCTTGGTCAATGCCACGGAAGGGTGGTTTGCCACCCAAGCTCCAGAAAACTCTGCCTCTAAGACACGTAAAACTTAATACAAGAAACCTTGCCGTGGTGTATGTCTTCCTAAGACTGAGCACTTGCTCGCACACTGCCAGAAGATGAGTATATAACAGCACTACATGGTGATACCTCCCAAATAACAGGCTCGACCCCATCAACCTTCACCCTCTCAAGTCCTCCCATGTGAATCCGTGGGGCTACTCGCTTCGACAAGACAAGTTATCTGTAAATTCAGCTCAAAGCCAACCCTCGCAGAGGTGTGGGCAGTACGGCCTTCACTGATGCACAGCACAGAGGGACTGGCTCACGTTACCGCTGTCCAGCTTCCCAAGAGGTAACATTGCCAGGAAAACAACAGGGCTCACTGGGTTTAGAGGAAGATGTAAACAAATGATCATTGGTCAAAAATGACCTCAGCGACAGCTGAGCCGGGCTAAACGTGTGGACGCCCAGTATTTGCTAGTAAAATTATTTTTTAAGCAGATAATGTGTGCCTTTACCTCTGGTCAAATCTCCTTCTGAGCATCAGCTTGAGAGCTGAAAGCCATCCATCTAGCAGAGCACAAGCTGGAGACCTTCGAAACTTTCCTAAGTAACCTTACATTAGCCTATAAAAAATAAATACGGTCACTTCTCCATATTTCTTCTAACTCTGCATGAGCCTGTCCAACTCGCCATTGTCAGTGCCTTAATCTCCCTCCTCTCGCCCTTGGGAGGTGCCACTGCTTGGCCCAGCAGAGAAGGACTTCAGCGGACCCAAGAGCCCTGTAAAGCAGAGCAGCAACCTGCCAAACCCAATAGAAAATACAGCAGGCAGCTAAATATTTTCTTTAGACAAGACATACCAGGGACAACTGGAGCACGGACTTTGCTTCTTCACATTGTGTGGATTATGAAGGTTTTTCTTGCTGGAGCAATAGCCCATGCTCACTAGAAGTAACCTCTGCGTCTTTAAGTGCATAATTCGTGGTCTTTGCCAAGCGGACAGGAAATTAATGAAGTTTAAATGAAGAGCTGCTCCCTTTTCTAGCTGTCTGATTCTTTCTTTTGATTTAGTATAATCCTGGCAGAGTGCTCCTGATCTAATCACAGGAGCTTGCACTTCACGATCCAATTACTGCTAAGTTTCTGGACATTGGTTTTGCTTTAACGGGAACATTTAAACGTGTGGATTTCACAGGGGCTGGCTGACAGCTCTCAGCTCCTGGGTCTCTTTTTAATTATAGACCCAGTGGAAATGGGTGCAAACAGGTTGCATAAAGCAAAGCACAACACTGTGAGAGCAGGTTTCTTTTAATGGGAAAGGTAGAATCCTTTTGTTTGGGGAGTAAAAAAATGAAATAATGTGATTTTCCACAGACCAGAACATCTACTTCACCTTTAGCCAGTCTTGCAGCCTGTCTATAGCTTAAATGTGCAAACAGCTCCTGGCTCAGCATTGCTTCTAGCCAGACGCTATGAATCCTGATACCTGGTACCGATTCCTACACTTACCTACAGGTCTCCACCTCGCTCCCAAACCTGGCTTGAACTAATCAGTAAATGTAAACGCTATCTGGACAAACGTGCAGCCAGCACACTCACATAGTTTCGTTTTTAGAAAGGAAGCTACAGAGACAACACTGTTTTCTAACAGCCTTCCCCAGCCCAAACTTGCACAAAGCTGGGCTGAGAACTGATGATTTCAGTGCACTTGGTGAGAGACTCCGAGGCATCTGCTTTGCCCACTGGTTTTCTAACGCTGTCACCCAAACACCATCACGTTGTACCCTCAGTCTTTCATGACCTATGGTTGCTGCCACCGCCAATCCCCTCCCAACACCCGCGGGGAAGGGAAAGCGGCTCCTTGGGTCTGCCTTGGGAGATAGCATCACCCCACCAACTCCCAAAGCCTTTCTTGCGATGCTGCTGCCCAGTGTTTCCTCATGTCCTCGCATTGTCCCCAACCCTGATAACTCCTCTGGACAACGTTATCGCCTTATCGCCACAGCAGCACTGCCGAGCCATCAGCCCTCCACGTTTTGCAGGGAGAGCATCAAGCTCTAGCCGCTGATAGGCCTATCTATAAGCCCATTCAGCATTGTTTTGATCAATGGCTTAATCTCTGTTTGTACGGTCAAATCCCTCCCTCCCTTGTTTGCAAGCTGGATATTGGGATGAATGTCCCATCGGCTCGTGCCATCTCAGAGCCTGGCTGCGTGGAGAGCACGTCGCAGCCAAAGATTCACCGTTTGCATCCCACGGGGCTTTATTACCCTTATTTTAGCAGATGGGCAACCGAGGTCCCAAGAGAGGTGCAGTGGCCTCTGCAAAGTCTCAGGAGAACTGAGAATTGAGCTAGGATTTCCCAAGCCCTTGGGACATCCACCTCCTCCAACAGCGCCGTAAAGGACTGGCCAAGTCATGGCATTATTGTGCTGGCAGTCAAACACAGCAGCCTCAGAGACACCTTTCTATCTAAAGTCCTGGTGTCTTTGGGAGACGTGACCATTTGCTTAGCTTTATTTACCAAGCAAGTCTCTTCCAAGTCAATGGAACGGCGACAAGCACATGCAGAGATCTTGATGAGATCAGGATTCATCTGATAGCACGACAATAGGGTGGAGAAGAAGAAAGAAAAAAAGTAAAAGTAAAAGTTTATCGATTATCCAGGCTCCGAAACAGGCAAAATCTGAAGGGCAGAGGTCTCCTCCAAATACTCCTTTTTTTTTTTTTTTTAATGGGAAGGTAAGGCATTTGGACTCCAGCATTGAATCATCAGCAGAGAAAATAACAAGCGGGGAAAGAGAAATCAGGAAAAAACGAATAAAAATGGGGACAAGCTCTATACATTTTTACCTGCTTTTTTTTTTTTTCAAACATGAAACATGTGAAATTGGCCAAGAATTCTGAAAAAGAAACCTATCACCAACAGAAGACGTCCTCACCCTCCACCATGGGTTTAACATTGGTGGCCAGCTTTATACAAGGGAAGGAAACAAAACCTGTTTCACGGCAGGAGGACTTAGCCTGGAGGCCCAGTCTGGACCCACCTGACTTCAGACACTTTCCAGTGGTGTCTAAATTATTGTCAGTAATGGATGGAAAGGGATGGTTCCTTCACCTGAGAAGCACCCACCACCCTGGAATGACTGCAGAGGGACATTAAGCCTACACAATTCCCAAAGGCTCCTGGGATGCTTGTGGCAGAGCTGCAAGGGAATTGGCCGCAGCATCCTCAGAAACATCAAGTGAAATATAACCAAGGCAGCCGTGGGTTTCGGCCAGGTGTCCACATCCATCCTATTAAACTCCATCTCCCAACTCAGAGTGGCAACAGCCAAACCACCTTATGGGAACGGTCCTGGCATGTTCCCTCAAAGAGTTTGGGATATGTCTGTTTGCTTGTCCCTATGGCTGATGTCCACCACCCTCGCTCCAGTGTGGCTAAACCTACTAGGAGACATCGTGCCTTGAAATCTGGCGGGAGACCCTTAGCAGAGAGATCATCCTCCCCATTAATAGCAGAAAAAAATGGACTCAGAGCTGCCAGCTGTCACCATCTCCTGATCTCAGCATTTGATGGGACTCCATCAGCTTCAGTCTAGGGGCCCCTGGGGAAAAGGAAGGGACCAGCCCAGGAAGATAAGGGGCCTGACTCTGGCCTTGCTTTCACCAGCTGCACCTCAGCCATGGTCCCTGCCTGGAGCAGATGTGGAATGCATATGAGTTGATTTGATCCTGTTCAGCTGAGGATGGAAGTGGGACACCCATTTTGCAGTTCACGGGAGGTATCTGGACAACAGAGGAAAGGAGCAGATCGGGGACAAGGTTTCCACGGTTAGAAATAATGAATTTTACCTTGAATCTCTGCAGAGAGCAGAGGTGGTGAGAGCAACTCTCCAGGCATCTCCCCATAGCCACAGCACCCCGGGTCCATCAGATGGGAACATCTCTGCGCGGCGTGTTAACTCACATCACCTCTGACTTGGGGCTGAAATCCCGAGGACAGGCAAAAGGCAGGAAACAAAACAGGTGCAGCTCAGGCTCAAAGGTGCTCTTCGTGCAACCAAACACTGGAAAATGAAAGATTTTAGGGTGCCCTCAAAAAAAAACCCCTGTGGTTTATTCCAAACAGGATACAAAGATGAGCAGAACAAGGAGCAAAACCTCTGCTCCCAAGTGTGTCTCACCTACAACTTCGAGGCCAGGGCTGATGTGACCCAGCTGAGATTTGCTCAAAGAACTGGTGAGCGGGAGAGACATCTGCAAGGGGAAAGGACAGGAATGTGCATGCCATGCAAATAAGTGAGAGAAAAAACGTTGGAGGCTTCTCTGTTGTCCTGGTGTTTGTGGCGGAGAGCTGGGCTCTCTCATATTTTTAATAACCTTTTCCATGGAAGATAAATAGTTAAATAAATAATAAATAAATAAATAAATAATATTTATATTATTTATATTTTATATATATTATTTATATTATATATTATTTATAGGAAATAAATAGTTAATATAGGAAATAAATAGTTAAACACCAAAGGCCTCACTGGGTTTTGTTTGTTTGTTTGTTTGTTTGTGTGTTCTTGTTTTGCCTGCAACAATATAAAACGTAACATCTTCTGCCCATTCTGTGCTTTTCCCACCGCATGCTGTTAACAGCCAAGGCCCTTTGGACGTGCAGGCGTGCAATTGCAAGACAGAATTTTGAAAATGTTCTTTATTCTCTGTACGAACCCCCCCCAAAAAAGAGGACTCTCGAAAAAGGGAATACATTTACACCGAAAGCTAAGCAAAAAATTTCAGAATTTTTTCGGCTGAAATGAGTGAAGCTCATCTGGATTCCTGCTCCCATTATACTGTCCTTTCAGGAACAAAACCTGAGCCCCAAATGTAGCTGAGAATAATTAGAAATGTTTAAACTTCTTGCTTACAGCAGTTCAAACCTGGCTTTTCTTTTTATTGAGCTTAAACAGCCATTCATCCAGACACGCCTTCAAATCTTCCTAAACAGAGCGAACTACAAAAAACCAAACCAAACCCCTGAAATCCAATTCATTTTTTTTTAAAAATTGAATAAACCTGCTACACTTCAGAGCTTTGTTCAGCCAGAAACAAAAAATATTGAACCTTCCCCGCTTTCTGGTTTTGTTTTTCTGCCTCTTCCAGCCAAAACACAAGCGACATTTTTCTTGGGTTTTGGGGGGCATTTTCCACTGAGCTGCAAAATGCATTTCCTAAGCAGTCCTACTTCTGACGTGTGTGTTTTCCTGGAGTGTACATTAGACACACAGCTCTACCGCAGTCTGTATGGAAAGGTGTTAAAAGTTGTCCTTTTTGCACGTCAGAAGACGACGGTAAATCAAAAGTATATGTTTTGCAGAGGAGCCCTCCGTGGGTGCATGTGGCCATTTCTCCGTGGTGGTTTGCATATCTTTGGGTGTCAACAACTGGAACATGCTCCGATGCCTCCGATGTCGCACTGGCATTACGGTGAGATTTCACAGCTGTTCTGCCAGAAATACATAATCCTGTGTTAAGGCACGAGACTAAGTGCTCGGTGAGAGAGGGGTCCTGTCCTGGATCGGCTACCCCCCACAAGCCTTTTAATCTTCCTTTCCCTTGTCTTCCCAGATAATAAGATCTACCTACCCCGCAGTGTTGTTGCGAGGCTTAACTTGGTAATCTTTATAAAGTGCCCAGGGATGCTTTGTAGAAGAAAAAGAAAAAAAAAGAAAAGAAAAACAAGAAAAATATATGATCCAGCCTGATTTTGCTTTCACATGGCCAAGGAGTGACTCCCAGGAAGCTGCCACCCTTCGTTTAGCCTCTTGGGTGCCGGCAAGGGTGACGCTGCAGTGACACGCGTTTTTCCAGCCCACGTGAAGACCTGTGTGCTTCTGCGATGCCTTCGCTGTTGTGTACCAAGGCAGGGTGTGCTTTGTCCCCCGTGCTTGAAATGCTGTTCGTACACCTTCTCACCAGCGCAATATTCCCCTTAGAGCCAGCCATGAAGATGGTGGCCACCTAGAAGGGAGAGCAAAGGAANCACGTGAAGACCTGTGTGCTTCTGCGATGCCTTCGCTGTTGTGTACCAAGGTAGGGTGTGCTTTGTCCCCCGTGCTTGAAATGCTGTTCGTACACCTTCTCACCAGCGCAATATTCCCCTTAGAGCCAGCCATGAAGATGGTGGCCACCTAGATGGGAGAGCAAAGGAAGATCTCTGCCTCCGTCCAGGACCTCTGAAAGATCAGGGAACCCAGCTCACCCTAAAAAAGGTGATGGGTCCCAGGCAAAAGCATACTTTTTTCCCCCCCAATAATGTCAACTGACCTAATAAAAGCTACACCCTCTCCCTGAAATCCTGCTTCTCCTTTATTACTGTCTCTATAGCAAGAATGTTATAGCCAAAGAAATCTCAGGCTGGTTATGGGCTAAGACCCCAAGAGCAGGTACAAGATGCAGTTCACAACCTCCGGCTCAAGCCAAGGTTTCACTTTCCTTTAATGACAACAAACGAGGATCTCCCACCACCACCCTCACAGCATCCATCCTGTCCCTGGTACCTGGCCAGGGCAGGACAACATCGAGCTGAGCCTGAGCTGCTCTCTCCTGCAAGCCAAGAGCTATACACCCCTATTCAAAGCACTGTCTGCTCATCTACGTACACTACGAACTCGGACAGCTGCACGTACATGGCTTTATCTAAATCTATATCCCTATTTTTTCCACCTGCAACAACAGATAAAATGATTGATAGATTGAAGGATTGATTGGTAGACCATAGATAGAACTACACAGACATTCAAGTCCCGGCTCCTCCTGCTTCTAACTGCCTTGGGTTTTTTTTCGGTTCTGATAAAACCCTCCAAAACTCAAGCCGTGCCCAGGAGCCCCACTCTCCCCGCTCCTACACCGCCAGGCCCTGGACTCGCAGCGTTCCTCCGGGTTTGTATGATGCATGAAAAACCGGAGGTGCATCTGTCTCCAAGCACGTTGCCTAACGGATATTACTGTTTATTAACAATATCAACATTGTATTAATGATCTCAGAATGAGGGCTAATTAGGTAGAAATTTGCCAACCCTCCTGAGTATTCTTTCTACAGTGTGCCGCACCGAAGTTCTGCCTAACGATACCGACACCGTTTCACGCTAAAATGAATGTTCACGTTACGGTACCTCTTACGATTAAAGCGTGCTGCGGGTTTTCTTGCTTTTCCCCACAGGTGACAAAATGCCACCTTCACCCAAGATTTTCCACCCTGGACAGCACTCCCACGTCGGTGTGAAGCTGCGCGGTGAGCCCGAAAGCCAAAGCCAGGCTGGGTTGGAGCAGATTTCAGGGATCATCAGCTCTGCGGCTCTCCAGCAATGCCAACGCATCGGCAGTACCAGCACCAGCGATACTTCCCTTGGCACTACAAACCCGAAAGAGGAGAAGCAGAAGAGCAACCAGGCTCTTCCCGATGGTAAAGGGAAGTTGGAAGCTTTATTTGTGCAGCCATGGGAATCGCGGCGGCATAGCCTGAATTCCTGCAGCCGGGAGCGAACCTGGGGAAGGTTGCAGCCTTCGCTTGGCTGGAGAACAGCAGCGCAAGGGGTGCTCTGAGGGGTTTTTTGGTGGGATATTTCTGGAAAGTTGGATGGACTCGTCATTGGGAAAGGAGAAAACGCCCATGACATCACGTCAACTCCAGAAATCGCTGTGTAGATCACAAGGAAATTAGATATAATCCAAAGGAGCCCTGGCAGTGCCTGGAGATTAATGACTAACTAATAGCACCAGCTCTGCTTATCCAGCCTCCGATCCTAAACGCCCCAGCTCTGAAGGAGCTGAGTCCTTCCCACGCGCAGTTGTCCTAACACCTCTCGAGATGTCTGAGGCGTTCAGGTCCCCTATTCCCATGGGAGTTTGAGTTCTCCTTTCCTTTGCAAAGCCGAGGCTGGGGGATTTGGGGGAGGCTCCGTGACCATCTGCTGGATCCCAGCCCAGTGTCTCAAGCGCAAGGAAATTTCTGCGACAGATCCAGGTGAAGATAGGAAGATTCCCAGAAAATTCCCAGCTGCCTCCAGTGTCCCTTACTGGAGAACACCGTCAACCTCAGATCACACACTCACCCTGAGCCGGGGGGGGGGGGTTTCCTTGTGGAAAAAGACTAGCGATTTTCATGCCTGTTTTTCAACCGTTCCATTTTAAAAACTGTCAGTACGTTGTGGTTTCTGACTGGCAATCTAGTCCAAGGCCAAACCGACCTCCTGCATTTCCACTCATTCCCACCAGCACTTCCCTGCACATGAAACCCTGCTTTGTCCTTCGCTCAGCGTGAGAGCGTTCCAGGTGGATTTGGCGCTCGGAGGTTCAGTGCCTGCGCACGGAGCATCAGTATGAAAAACAACCGTGTGGCTTTGTGGTTTCACTTTTGTTTCTCTTTTTTTTTTATCCCCTCTCCAGAATACGTGGATTCATTCAAACCCGTGCAACGCCCTGCTGTGTCAGTGCAGGGAGAGAAAAGTTTTTTTCAGCCCAGAAGGAAACCAGCGACGAAGCCTGCGTTCTGACACCGCATCTGCCACCCAAGGGCGGAGGGCTCGGGTCAGGATTGGGCCCTTTCGCATCATATCCAACCCCACCGCTGCAGTTCCCACAGCCCGGTGCCCAGTGCATGATGCTCGGAGGGGGAGCAGGGGCATCTCCTCCTGGTCCAGCCCTTCCCTTCCTGGCGGCGACGGGGCTGGCCGGGGCGCTGACCCCAGCGCCGGGGAGTCTGGAGCAGAGCTGGCGGCCGCCGCTCCCCGCCATCAGCCCACACCTCATCAATAGGGGCTGACAGCGGCAGCCTCGCCGCCCCGACGGCACCGCTGACGGCACGGCATGGCTTGACACGGCTCGGCACAGCCGAGAGTCGGGGCCGCAGGCAGGCAGCCCCCCAAGCCGGGGTTGCAGGCAGACCCGAGGGTCCAAGGTGCAGGCAGCCCCATCAATCCGGGCTGTAGGGAGACGAATGGTTTCGGGATACGGGCAGCTACACGAGGTGGAGTGCAGGCAGGGCTGCGGGTCTGGGTGCTGGCAGTCCCGTGGGTCTGAGACGCAGGCAGCACTGCGGGGCCAAGCGGAGGCAGACCCAGGGGGTGTGGGGTACAGGCAGCCCTGTAAGTCACGGTGCAGACAGCCTTGTAGGTCAGGTTGAGGGCAGCCCCATTGATCTGGGGTGTCGGCAGCCCTGTGGGTCCACGGGTCCAGGCGCTCCCACAGGCTGGCAGTGCAGGCAGCCCCATCGGTCTGGGGTGGCGGCAGCATCGCTTGTCAGGGGGTATGAACTGCACCGTGGCTCTGGGAGACAGGCGGATCAGCGGTCAAGGCAGCCACGGATCTGGGGGACCACAGGCAGCACCACTTGCCAGGGGGTATAGGGAGCCCCACGGGCCTGGGGGCACAGACAGCCCCGCGGGTGGGGTGGTACTGACAGCGACATGGCTCAGAGCTCAGCGGGCAGACCCGTAACACACGTCCACAGGGAGGGATACACCGATGCAGCCGCACACAAAGAGACGGTGACAGCTAAGGACATAGGTATAGGCGGATAGACGTGTAGGTGAGAGATATGTGGACACACGGATAGGTACGTATAGCTAAATAGACAGGTATTTCAGCAAGCAGATAGGCACAAACAGGTAAATAGATGTAGGAATAACTAGAATGTTACACAGGTATATGGATATGTGAATATATGGATAAAGGGATAAAGGAATAAAGGGATAAATGGATAGATAGATAAAGGGATAAATGGATAGATGGGTAGTGATACCAAGTTTCTGCACTGCCAGGGCTCCAGCCCATCCATTTCCAGGCAGCTCAGCCTTCTGCCTGATGCAAGAAGCTTTTCCAGCGTCTCAGACGCAGGAAGGGGCTTCCCATCACCACTGCCGTTACTGCCGAACATGAGGCGCTGTGCCCGGGCCTGAGCCGCCGGCTGATACCCGCCCGCCAGGAAGGTGACTTCACGGCAACGCGGTGACGGCGTATGGCAGGTGTGCTACGCACACGCGTTTTTATTGTCGCTACGTCAAAGCACTGCAGCAACGACAGTGAAACCGCACGTGTGGACGGCGGTGCGAGTGGGCGAGGGGAACCTCGGCGGTGACGCACGCCCATTCCTCCCCGGTGGGTTCCCCTCCCCCCTGGCGAGGATGCTCTCCCATTCACCGCCCCCCACCCACCGGTGACATGCGCCCCCAGGTTCCCACGCAGCCATTCATCACGTCGCGGGTGGCAGCGATGCAGCCCCTCTGCCCCGGGGGAAGCCCCCTCTGTGCTGGGTTTTTACTGCTTCCCACCAATTTCCGGGATCAGGAAATGCAGAGCCCTGATATTTTAGCCTCAATTTGCTTGATTTTGGCAATAACAGGAATGTAGCACATTGATTCGCACGTTATTTTCAGTGTCTACCCTGGAACACCTCCGTGCCCTGCAGCAGGGTTCCGTCATGCAGAGGCGGTGGCGCACACACGCGTGGTGTCACGCAAGGGCACACGTGTTCACATCTTGTGGCCCCCGTTTCCCTAAAGATCCTGGTTCTGGCTGGGTTTTGGACCCCGATTCTCCCCAAATCACCCCAGCACTTATCCTCACCGCTCAACCTCTCTCCCCTTCTGCGCTGCTCTGTGCTCCTCTGCATCCCACAGCTTTGTCCTTGAGGAAATCATTTCCCTTTATTTCCATCGGGGAGGGGGAGAGAAAGAAAAAACAAAAAAGCAGCAATAACAAAATTTAGGGGCTGAGAAGGCAGTCAAAAAGGATTTTAAAATGCCCCTGGATCATCGCTGAACCATGATGCTCCTTGGACCTCCTTCTCCCAAGCAGTAGTACCTGGTCTTCGGCAGGGGGGGATGTAGTCTGGGGGGGTGGCATTTTAGGACCGCTGTCGTCCTGTAAACAGATGTGACATTTGTTTAGGAAAGTGTCTCTGAAGGTGTGACATGAGGCTTTGATAAGTTGAGGGGGGGTGGTAGCCAAAAGTAGGGCCCCCGCCAGCTGTGACACCTTCCTGCCCACACTCTCTCTTGGCTGGGGAGGGGGGTGTCCCACTGGTGTGTGGGTGTCCCCACCCCAGCTGTGGGGCAGCTGCCTGCAGTCTTCTGGGGGGTTTCCTTGGGTCGGGACATCCCGACACATGTCCGTGGGCAGGGGGTGCAAGGGGGTGCAAGGCGGTCCTGGAGGGAGGAGTGCAAGGCTAACTGGGGTGGGGGGATCAGGATCAGCCCCCTGGGAGGGAGGACTGATTCCTCCCCCCCCCAGCAGGCAGCAGTCCCCCGGGGTTTGATGCCCAGGGATCACCCCCTTGCTCTGTGTCAGTCATACTGAGGGGGCACAGGAGGGGATAGGGAGGGGTCAGTGCCCCCCCGCCCCCCACCTCCATCTCCAAACCCCCCAAAGGGGCAGGCGGATGCACTATGCCGCAGTGACACCCCAGGACACCTCCGGGCTCACAGGGCGCTAGCACCACCCCCCAGCCCTCCCGCAATCCTACAGCACTGCCCCCAAAAAACAGGGCTGCAGCCAGGCCCAGTCCCCTTGGCTTGGGACCACCCCCCCCCCTTTCCTTCCACCTCCCAAATTGCACCGGCTGCTCTTAGACAAGGCGGCACCGTGCAAGCCCCGCCGGCTGCAGCTCCACACCCCCTGTGCCTGTAGATATAGACCTATAGATATAGACATATAGATATAGACATATATAGACCTATAGACATATAGATATAGACCTGTAGATCTACACCTATAGATAGACATATAGATAGAGACCTACAGATCGACATGTATAGACCTGGAGGTATAGACCTATAGACAGACATGCATAGACCTAGAGATAGATAGATAGATAGA